>WBNM01046293.1:0-16709 GCA_013399055.1 Ramphastos sulfuratus | reverse complement strand
CATGTGTTGTGGTGCAGTTCTATTGCTCAGTTTATCACAGAATCGCTGAGGCTGGAAAAGACCTCTGAGACCATCAAGTCCAGCCTATAACCTAACACCACAACATCAGCTAAACCATGCCTCCAAGTGCCACATCCAATCTTTTCTTAAAGACCTCCAGGGATGTGACTCCACCACCTCCCTGGGCAGTCCATTCCAGTGCCTATCTCACCTTGTACCTTCCTGTAAATCTTTCCTCTGCTTATCTGTCTTCTACTTTATATCTCTTTGTCATGCAACCTCTATACTTTAATAGAGAAAGCATAGCCTGAAAGAAATAGTTTAAATAGTGACTCATTTTGTTCTTCTGTACCTGTTAGTTGTCTTGTTTAATATGTCATAGTATTTTATTGCTATTAAAGGTGAAATTTGGAGTTGAAAAAGCACAAGCAGTAGAATGTGTTGCCTCTTTGCACTAGAGTATGATTAAAGAGAATGGTGATAGCTGCTCCTTGTGGTTTACATAATGGACCTTGTGGTAGGACCAAATCAATTCTACCCTTTGAAATAAAAAGTAATTCTTAAACTCCCAGTAGTTGTTAATGATTAGTAGAAGTGGAAATAATCAATCAAAATCCACATGCCAGTGAGTAATAACCTTCCACAAACATCCTGAATCTACAGATTATCCCCTTCATTCTAATGGCTAACAGGGAAAAGGTTAATTTACATCTCAATAAAAATTTGCCTAACAAGAACCATTAACTTATGAAGTTAATGAACTGGAAATCCACCAGCTGCATCCCATGACCCAGTGCTTGGGGAAGGATGTGTGCGGCAGAACGCTGCCAATCGCTTCCTGAGAGGTTGTTCCAGTTCTGGATGCTCGATGCAGCCCAGCCGAGTGACATTCGGCTCTGCTCAGGCTTTCCACTGGCTTAAGTGGTTGTTGGGAAAAAGAAAACCACAAGGAATGGTGCTCTTCCCACGCAGCAGTTCTGAAAAAAGACTGCTAGCATGGTTTTTGCTTCCCTAAATAGATCGCGCACAACTGGTCCCAACACCCTCTTGCAAACGGTACAGGGAGGAGAGAAGGAGTGAGCACAGAATCACAGAACCTTGGAGGTTGGAAGGGACCTCCAGAGATCATCGACTCCAACCCCCCTGCCAAGGCAGGATCCCCTAGGGTAGTCTGCACAGGAATGCATGCAGGCAGGTTTTGAAAGTCTGCAGAGAAGCAGACTCCACAACCTCTCTGGGCAGCCTGCTCCAGGGCTCTGTCACCCTCACTGTAAAGAAGTTTCTCCTGGTGTTGAAATGAAACCTTCTGTGTTCCACTTTGTAGCTGTTGCTCTTTGTCTTACTGCTGCAGACCATCAAAAAGAGATTGATTCCATCCACTTGACACTTGGGAGTTGGACTCAATGATCTTTTTGGGTCCCTTCTGACCCCTAACATCCCGTGATCCTGTGACACCCACTCCTCAGCACCTTGAGGGCCATTACAGCTCCCACTCCTCAGCACTTTGAGGGCCATTACAGCTCTGCTTACAAGTATACAGAGGACAGAAATAATATTTAGGGAACATTTGTTGTTATCTGGAGAGTTACATCTTAAAACCTGGAAGACCATCGCATGCATGAGATGAAAGGTGGTCACTGGTTGCATACCCAGAGGCGCCTGCCCTTGTGTAGTCACTGGAAGGCTGTCACCTAGCTGGACAGTCATGAACCAGATTCTGAGCACTGTTGAAACTCAGTGTGGGAAACGTTGTGCTCCAAAAAGAGCAGCAGCAGCAGCAGCAGCAGAGCAGACTGGCTTCAGGTCACTCATAGCAAGACAAAGCTAGTTTCACTCTACCCCTGCTATCTACTGGTCTTCTGAGTGCAAGGGCATGGGTAACAAGCAGCTGTGCCCTGAAGTTACAGGTGTAACCTTTGAATGCACGTTTCAGAGTTCAGGAATAAAGTCAGCCTGCTTATTCCAGCTGGAACCTGAACTGCTTAACCTTCAGCTCCCTGAGGCTTTCAGATTGGGCCTGCAAATGAATGGAGAAGGCTATTTCCAGAAGGTCTAGAAGCCTGTTACACATTATCTCAAAGCCGAGTGGGCAGACAGATGGCAGAATGCCCAAAAATATGTCCTAGGAAACAGGCTGCTGGATTGAGTATGTTAAAAGGCCAGGTCATGCCCAAAGAGAGGGGTTGGGAAGGCATAGGAGATGCTAGACTTCTGGTGAAGACAGTAAGAGAGTGAGGTGCTTGGAATTCTTTGGCCATGCCACACTCAAAAAGAGAGGTCAAGAAGCCGCAGCAGATGCTGGGCTTCTGCTGAAGACACTAAGAAAACAAAGTGCTTGGAATTCTTTAGACAGGAGCTGCAGAAGTATGAAATTATTCTTAACCATTTCTGTTCCTCTTTAAAGGGATTTGTCTAATAAAGTGATGAAAGCAGAAAAGTGATGAGGAATGGCATCATGAGGCACAGAGCATTTTTAACCAAGCTGAATAGTTCTGCTTTCATGGAAACCCCCTATGAGCTGTGCTCCATAAGAGGTTCTCTGGAGAAATGATGCCATATTCTACTAAACGAAAAAAAACCCCAAAACAATCCAGAACTCTTGTCAGTTGATGATCCAGCAGTGTGCAGTTGCAGCCCTAGAAGACAACCGTGTCCTGGACTGCATCAAAAGCAATGTGACCAGCAAGACAAGGGAGGTGATTCTGCTCCTCTCCTCTGCTCTTGTGAGACCTCACCTGCAGTATTGTGTCGAGTTCTGGTGCCCCCAGCATAAAAGGGACATGGAACTACTGGAGCAGGTCCAGAGGAGGGCCACAAAGATGATCAGAGGGATTGGAGACAGGCTGAGAGAGTTGGGGCTGTTCGGCCTGGAGAACGCTCTGGGGAGAACTTATAGCAGCTTTCCAGTACCTGAAAGGGGCCTACGAGAAAGCTGGGAAGGAAATTTTTACAAGGGTTTGTAGTGATAGGACAAGAGGGAATGGATTGAAGCTTGAGGAGGGCAGATTTAGACTGGAGATTAGGAAGAAATTCTGTACAGNTGGGAAGGTGGACACTGGTGTGTGTGTGTTTGGGAAGGTGGACACTGGTGTGTGTGTGTGGGAAGGTGGACACCATTGTGTGTGTGGGAGGGAAGGTGGACACCATTGTGTGTGTGGGAGGGAAGGTGGACACCGTTGTGGAGGAGGGAAGGTGGACACCATTGTAGGGTGAAGGTGGAGAGCGTGATGTGTGTGTGGGGAAGGTGGACAGCATACTGTGTGAGAGGGAAGGTGGATACTGTTGTGCATGGGGGTGAAAGTGGACACTGTTGTTGGGGGAAAGAAGGTGGACACCATTGAGGGAGAGGAAAGTGGACACCATTGCAGGGGGAAGGTGGAGAGCGTGATGTGTGTGTGGGGAAGGTGGACAGCATACTGTGTGAGAGGGAAGGTGGATACTGTTGTGCATGGGGGTGAAAGTGGACACTGTTGTTGGGGGAAAGAAGGTGGACACCATTGAGGGAGAGGAAGGTGGATACCATTGTTGGGGGGAGAAAGGTGGACACCACGGTGAGGGGGAGAAGATGAGCTTTTAGAGCTTGGAGCTGGTGTCATGAGCAAGTAGGAGTAGAAATTGTTTAGCAAATAGCCAAGCAGAAGGAAAAGCTTCTCATTTCACAATTGTCTTTCAGGGCTAAACCTTGCTTAAAGCAACTGTTCCCAGAACAACAGAAAAACCAATGCAAACCAAGGGGAAAAAACCCCAACCAACCAACGAAGGGAGCCTTTAAATGCCTTTTTTGTGGAGAGGAAGTTCACCTTTCACAAAAGCTGGAGGAACAGATGTTAATGTGTTCCCAGGCAAGTAAAATCTGGAAGGAAATGAACACCATTATCCAGGGAATGGGAATGATTGGAAGCAGCTGGATGCTGGAGTTTGCTGGCTCTTCCTGGCAAATCCCTGCAAAGTGGAGCTTCAGTGGCACTTTCATTCACTTTCTGCTGTAGGCTGGCATCTGTGGCCATGCTAGAATACTTGAGCATCAGCTTAGGGAAAGTGCAGATGCTCTCCTAATCCCATGTGGAAGCCATGACAGAGTGCAAACCCCATGTTACACAACAGAGTCCCTTTGACTCAGTGGAAAGGATTTCTTGTATGCCCGTGGCAGAGCAGGGTCAGACACGGAGAGGATACACAAGTGAGCACGGCTCAGTCTGTTACACCACAGATATGACCTATTCAGGCACTTGAAATAAGAGTTACTGGCACGTTTCCACACTGCTGGGCAGCCTTCCTGCATGCAGGACTGATGTGCTCATGAGCTCATGCAGCGCTTTGGCTCTCAACTCTAAGGATTAAACCAGGTGAGACCTCCCCTCAGTGTTCCCAGCTGCCCACATACCTGTGCCTGGCTTCCCCTCACTGCAAAAACATCCTTCCTAGATGCTGCTGGAAGAGTGGGATGATCATCCCCACCTCACAGCCATCTTTTGCAGCCTGGCTGATGGCCATCAGCACTTCCAGGGAGCTGAAGATAAATGAAGTGAGGGCTTCCAGCTGTCTGATAGTGCTGCAAAGTCACAGAGCAAGCTTCCTCTGCCCTAGTAAGGGTGCATGACAAAAGAGGCTGCAATGCTATAGCTGTAGCAACACGAAGGCAATGTCTGGTGTCTGGAAGGCATTTGCAGTAGCAGGGATGATGTTCTCAACCACTTGCATGCTTGTCAGAGCATCCCAAGAGCTCTGACAGAGGGAAAATAGATGAGATATTCTTTTTTCATCTGCGTGTGACACACTCCCCCCACTCCATGCTTGTTTCAGTGCCCAGTCTCTGCTGAGAGGGACTACCAGCGGTCAAGTGCTTCATCAGATACTTCAGGATACGCAGGAGACATCAGCCATGACAGTAACAAAGTACAAGTTATCTTAAGCAGGCTGGTCTGTGCTCTCTGACTGACTCCAAGCCCCAGCTCCCAAGGTCACATAGCTGACATTTCATCCTGTGAGTCATCCTGTGAGTGCTGCGTGCATCCAGCATAACTCATGTGCTTGGGCAGCACCAAGTGGGGGGGGGGGGTCCTCCTCTTTTCTTGCTGCCCAGAGTCAGCACTGCCCTACAGAACACACAAGCTGGCGAAGCCACTAGAAGACATATATACAGCAACTTGGCCATTTTGCTAGTCACCATCACCTCCTAGTCACTTGGTTGTTTTGCTAGTCACCATCACCTCCTAGGGTGGCAGCACCAGACAAGATTCATACCACAAACATTGCTTACAGAGCTGTCTGGGTGGAGGAGTATGTATCAGTGCAGCCACAATACACCTACCTACCTACCAGTTAACCTAAACCTCCCCTGCAGCAACTTGAGGCTATTTGCTCTCATCCTGCTGCTTGTTACCTGGGAGAAGAAACCAACCCCACCTGGCTGCAACCTCTTTTCAGATAGTTGTAGAGAGTGAGAAGGTCTCCCCTCAGCTCCCTTTTCTCCAGACTAAACAACCTCAGTTCCCTCAGCTGCTGCTCATGCCACATTTGGAAGCAAATGCCACATTTGGAAGCAAATTCCACATTTGGAGGAGAGGCTGCCTTGCTGGAGTGTGCAACAGCACCTGGAATGCAGGAGAAGGACTTGAGGGTGTCAGCTGGTAAAAAAACCAGTGTGAACCTGCAATGGTCACTGACAGCCCAGACAGCAACCATGCGCTGGGCTGCATCAAAAGCAGTGAGAGAAGCAGGACAAGGGAGGGGATTCTGCCACTCTGCTCTGCTCTGGTGAGACCACATCTGCAGTACTGCATCCTATTATACTGGGGTGCCTCCAGCATAAAAGGGGCATGGAACTGCTGGAGTGTATTCAGAGATGATCAGAGGATTAGAGCACCTCCCTGTGGGAACAGGCTGAGAGAGTTGGGGTTGTTTAATCTGGAGAAAAGAAGGCTTCAGGGAGACCTTAGAGCAACCTTCCAGTACCTGAGGGGGGCCTACGAGAAAGCTGGGAAGGAACTTTTAGTGATNTTGTACCTACCCAGGTGCAGGAGAGAATTGATTGGAGCCTGAGTAGGGCGGATTTAGACTGGAGATTAGGAAGAAATTCTTGACAGTGAGGGTGGTGAGACACTGGCACAGATTGCCCAGGGAGGTGGTGGATGCTTCCTTCCTGGATGTGTTCAAGGCCAGGTTCAGTGAGGCCTCAAGCAACCTGATTTAGTGGAAGATGTCCCTGGCCATAGTGGGGAGTCTGGAACTAGACCATCTTGAAGTTTCCTTCCAAGCTAACCCATTCTATGAATCTATGAACCTATGTAATGTGTCAGTGTACAGACAAGGAAAGGCTTACATGAATAGGCAGGTAGTTATAAGCAGAATGTTGTGACAGAGGTCAGACACACTGCATCTTTCCCCATGGTGGCTATGGTGGCTGAGCCAGACAGATGTTTCAGATGGGTACTCCAAAATAATTTCTTTCCTGAAGAGCAGAGCAAGAAAAAGCTTGATGTCTATTTTTCTCCCAGGGTAAAGTGTTGGTTTCCCACAGCATTAGGTTCTGCTCAAGAGCAGCTGAGATTTTTCAACTGCAGTGAAAGACAATGAATTCTACTTGTCAGCTTTTAGCTGATAGTGGTCATCTTGTAATGCTGGATAAACCACTGCAAAATGTCAAGGCTGCTCTGTACCATCTGAGAGGTGATGCATGCTTATGAATCATAGAATCATAGAATGGTAAGGTTGGAAGGGACCTCTAGGATCATCTAGTTCCAACGCCCTGCCATAGGCAGGGACACCTCCCACTAGTACAGGTCACTCAAGGCCTTGTTCAGCCTGGCCTTGAAGGCTGGGCTAAGCCAAGAGAGATGCTAAGGCATAAGCCTACTGGACATCAGGGATGTTAGGAACAATTTTTTTGCCACAAAGGTAGTGGCACACTGGAACAGGATGCCCAGGGAGGTAGTTGAAGCCCCATCCCTGGAGATATTCAAGGTGAGGCTTGACAAGGCTCTGGGCAACCTGATCTAGTTGAGGATGTCCTTGCCGGCTGCAGAGAGGGTTGGACTAGATGACCTTTGGAGGTCACTTCCAACCCAGACCATTTTATGATTGTATGATCATGCTCAGTACATGCTGCACCAACTCTGGCCAGTTTTGAGGTCTGTGAGTCAAAGACAAGTCATACTGTACACCTGAAACAACATTTCTGCATGACTGCCCACCCCAAAAAGCTACAATGAGGGTGGAGAAGTGCGATATGGAAAAGCTCACACCAAAAAAATCACAGATAAAAAAAAAAAAAGGCTTAAGAATATGTTTTTTAAGATGTTGCCATACTTCCAAGAGGCACTGCTGAGGATTTTAACCAAGACTTATACCCTGTTTCCCCAACCACGTGCTGAAGTTACTCATTAGCAGCTCACATTCAGACACAGGGACATTTGTCCAGAACAAAAATGTATATCTGTTGCTGTTTTCTCGGAAGCATGTAGCTTGCATCTGAGGAAAATCAATTATTAACTCCAGCCCCAGATGGGAACATACAGGTTTAACTTTCCTGAGGGACAAGATCTGACAGGTTCTGGTGTGGCTTGCTCCCACACAAGAGGTTAGATACCCTAGCATGCAGGACAGTGCCACTGAGAGGAAGGACACTGCACAAAGTACTGATGGGGACAGAATAAAGATTGCTCTAATTTAGATTCACTTAGGTTTTGCTAAAACCCACTGAGAGATTTTGGCAATGTGCAGTGTTCATGCACCTGTGCTTAGTGGTGGTGCTTCAGACCTCCAAAGAGCCACTTCAGTATGGAGGGAAATATCCTTGCACTTCTGAAGGCTGCTCTTGAAGGTTCAATCATCAGATCTAACTGAGCTCTTGGATATCAGATATTCCTGCACGAATAGGGAGGGGATTCTGCCCCTTTGTTCTGCTCTCCTCAGACTCCATCTGGAGTCCTGTGTGCGGTTCTGGAGCCACAGTAAGGACATGGAACTGTTGGAGTGGGTCCAGAGGAGGCCACAAAGATGCTCAGAGGGCTGCAGCAGCTCTGCTGTGAGGACAGGCTACAAGAGTTGGGGCTCTGCAGCCTGGAGAAGAGAAGGCTTCCAGGAGACTTTAGAGTAGCCTTCCAATATCTGAAGGGGGCCTACAGGAAGGCTGGGGAGGGACTATTGACAAGGTCTTGCAATGACAGGACAAGGGGCAATGGGTTTGAAGTGGCAGAGGGGAGATTTAGACTGGATGTTAGGAGGAAGTTGTTTGCAGTGAGGGTGGTGAGACACTGGCACAGGTTGCCCAGGGAGNATGCTGCGGCCAGCAGGAGTAGGGAGGTGATTGTCCCCTTGGACTTGGATCTGGTGAGGCCACATCTCAAGTCTTGTGTTCAGTTTTGGACACTGCAATACAAGAAGAGATGTGGAGGTGCTGGAGTGAGTGCAGAGGAGGGCAAGGAAGCTATGGAAGGGCCTGGAGAATAAATCATATGAGGAGAGACTGAGGGGCTGGTTAGTGTGACAAAGAGGAGGCTGAGGGGAGACCTCATTGCTGTCTACAGCTACCTGAAGGGACACTGTGGAGAGGCTGCTGCTGGTCTCTACTCACAGGTAATTGGAGACAGAACAAGGGGGAATGGCCTCAAGCTGAGACTAGGGAGGTTTAGATTGGACATTAAGAAAAAAGTTTTTCATGGAGAGAATGTTCAGGGACTGGAATGAGCTGCCCAGGGAGGTGATGGAGTCACCAACCCTGGATGTGTTTAAGGATTGTTTGGATGTGGTGCCTGGGGATATGGTTTAAGGTGAATCTTGTAGAGTAGGGTTATAGGTTGGACTTGGTGATCTTGAGGGTCTTTTCCAACCTGGATGTTTCTGTGATTCTGTGATTCCTCCATGCATAGCTGTTTGTACCTAATTTATATTTACTATTTTATACCAATGCTCCTTTAGTGAGGGGAGTTGTAGCTGTCATTTTCTAACACCAGCTTTTTACCAGTGCCACTTAAATTGACTCCATCTCTATGGCTATGTGACAGAGTAACATTACCCATACCTAGTGACAGTAGAAGAGTGGTAGGCAGCTGCTCTCACAAGTTACACAACCACTTGCCCTCAAGTTGTGCTCTGCACCTGAACTTGCTCCCCCAAAAGCAATATCTATGTTCAGAGCATCTCTGATGATCTGTACTAAACACCTTCCCTCAGAGGTAGCTCTCTCCCTCAGAGGTAGCTCAGGGAGGAACCATCTAACCCCAAAGCAGAGGGCCTTATCAGGATGAATTCCTGAAGCATTGGAGGTCTCTGCCCTGTGCTGTGGTCTTCAGAGTTGGGCTTCACAACAGGTAAGATCAGGTGAAGGGCTCTGTTGGATGGCAGTCTGCACGTGACAAGCCCATGGTGGTTTCTCAGTTTTGTCCCTTCCTTTCTAAAACAAGCAAGGGAACTTCCCCACACCTGCTCGTTTGCAAATGCATTTTCTGTCTGACAGCATGTTTCACTGGCCCAGGACCACAGCACCAGAGGAAGAACAAGCAGAGCTAGCAACTGGAGCGTTGCCACAATGCTCCGCTCTGAGATGCTGCCTTCTGTACAAAGCTGACCTTATACTCTCCCATCAAAGCTGTGTTTCATCCTGCCCCATCCCAGAAAGACCTCTGTGGCTGCTGCCTTGCAGCTAAGATGCCAAAACCCAGGGGAGTCACATGGCTTTGTGGCAGACATTAGCAGATCTATTTAAATTGACTGTGCTTCAAACAAAACTTGTGCTGTTGATGTCTGCTCACATTTAGGCCTCAGGAACATTTCACAGCTGCTTACCTTTTGGATTAAAAAGTATGTACTACCCTCCTGGCTGAGCTAGCACTTTTTCTTTGCAAGAGGTCTTTGCTGTCTCTCCAGCAGCTCAGGAAGGGACCTATCAGTTCACTTCACAGGTTCATACAGATCCATGCATTGGGTTGGAAGGGACCCTCAAAGGCCATCTTGTCCAACTGCCCTGAAGTTAGCAGGGACACCTCCAACTACATCAGGCTGCCCAGGGCCATATCAAGTCTGATCTTTAATGTCTCCAGGGATGGGGCCTCAACCACACCCCCGGGCAGTCTGTTCCAGTGTTTCACCACTCTCATTGTAAAGAACTTCCTCCTGATGTGCAACCTAAATCTGCCCTGCTCCAGTTCCTTGTCCTATTGTTATGAGCCCTTCTAAACAGTCCTTCCCCAGCCTTTCTGTAGGTCCCCTTCAGATACTGAAATGCAGCTTTAAGGTGTCCTTGGAGCCTTCTCTTCTCCAGGCTGAACAGCCCCAACTCTCTCAGCCTGTGTTCATAGGAGAGATGCTCTACTCCCCTGATCATCTTCATGGTNTCAGTCTCACCACCCCCTGCCCCCAGCCTGTGTTGATATTGAGGGCTGCCCTGACCTAGGTTCAGTTTTCCCCCCTGAAACCAGTGGGCTGCTCACATATGTCTGCAGATGGAACATGCAAAGATGGCACTTGAGGACAGGGTGCAGTGGGCATGGTGGTGTTGTGTTGATGGCTGGGCTTGATTTTAGAATTCTTTTCCAACTTTTATGTTTCTCTGAGGCTTTTACAGACCACAGCATGAATGACCTGCACCAGGGGTCACAGAGGACAGCTTGGATGGCATAGTTAGGCAGAGCTAGAACCAGGAATTTTCCCTAAACCAGGGGAAGGAGCTGCCTCCATCCAGCTGAAAGCGCCTGGCAGTCCAAAAGGTGTTTATTGCTTCCAGCTGAGGAGAAAGCAGCTGAAGCACCAGTCTGCAACAGCAGCTCTTTGCACTGGCAAAGGAGCCTCCTGTGTGGGCAAACTTGGAGGTGTTTCTTTGGCAGGACTGCACAGGCTGCTCCTCAGAGGGAAGCCGGTGGCCTCCTCCATGCTGAAGTTTTGCAGAGTTATTTAAAGGAGTGTGGGTTTTCTGGCCACCCCTTCAGCCTCCTTTCTGACAGATCGCCGCGGCGCTCGGTGGATTTCTCTGCTGAGGAGAGGCTCACGGCAGAGCTGCGCTTTCTGTAAGGGCCTGTGTGAGGCTGTATGGATCTGCTCTAGACAAGTCTGGAGGGGTCTGCAGGGCTCTAGGCAAGTCTGGAGGGATCTCTGCACGTTTTAGGGGTCTATACAAATCTGTAGGGCTCTATATAAGTCTGTAAGGGTCTATACAAGTCTGGAGGGGTCTGTACAAGTCTGGAGGGGTCTCTACAAGTCTAGAGGGATCTCTACAAGTCTGTAGGAGTCTGTAGGGGTCTTTACAAGTCTGCAGGGGTCTACACAAGTCTGTATGGTACTATACAATTCTGTTGGGGTCTCTACAATTCTATTGGGGTCTCTACAAGTGTGTAGGAGTCTATACAAGTGTGTAGGGGCCTGTAGGGCTCTATACAAGTGTATAGGGGTCTGTAGGGGTCTATACAATTCTGTTTGGGTCTCTACAAGTCTGTAGGCGTCTATACAAGTCTGTAGGGCTCTGTATGGGTCTCTACAAGTCTGTTGGGGTCTCTACAAGTCTGTAGGGGTCTATACAAGTCTGTAGGGGTCTCTACAAGTCTATGCAATTCTATTGGGGTCTGTAGGGGTCTATACAATTCTGTTGGGGTCTCTACAAGTCTGTAGGGGTCTGTAGGGCTCTATACAAGTCTGTTGGGGTCTCTACAAGTCTGTAGGGGTCTGTAGGGCTCTATACAATTCTGTTGGGGTCTCTACAAGTCTGTAGGGCTCTATACAATTCTGTATGGTACTACACAATTCTATTGGTGTCTGTAGGTGCCTATAAAAGTCTGTAGGAGTCTATACAAGTCTGTAGAGGTCTCTAGGGGTCTGTACAAGTCTGTCAGGGGTTGTAGGGGCCTGTACAGGTCTGTAGGGGCCTGTACAAGTCTGTAGGGGCCCGTAGGGGCCTATACAAATCTGTAGGGGTCTCTACAAGTCTGTAGGAGCCTATACGAGTCTGTAGGGATCTGTAGGGGTCTAAACAAGTGTTAGGGTATGTATCACTCTAACAAGTCTGTAGGGGTCTGTAGGAGCCTGTGCAAGTCTGTAGGGGTCTGTAAGGGCCTATACAAATCTGTAGGGGTCTGTACAAGTGTGTGGGGTCTAGGCAAGTCTGTAAGGGTCTATACAATTCTGTGGACTTCTGCATGGGTCTTTACAAGTCTGTCAGGGTTTATACAAGTCTGCATGGGTCTGCAGGTGTCTATACAAGTCTGTAGGGCTCTCTAGGTTTCTAAATAAGTCTGTAGGGGTCTGCAGGGTCTATAAGTGTGTGCAGGGATCTGTAGCAGCCTGTACAGGGCTCTATGTGTCTGTCAGAGTCTGCAGACCTCTTCAGGGGTCTCATAAAGGTCTGTGGAGGTCTGTGGAGGTCTGTAGGTGTCCGTGGATGCCTTTAGGGGTCTGTAGGCATCTATACAAGTCTGTATGGGTCTGTAGACTTCGGCAGAGATCTTTTTAAGGGCTACAGGGGTCTGTAGTGGGCTATAGAGGTCTGTACCGGTCCGTAGAGATCTGTGGACTTCTGCAGGAGCCTGTAGGGGTCGGCTGGGATCTGCCCAGATCTGTAGGACTGTGCCAGGCTTCTGCCGGGGTCTGTAAGTGTTTACTGGAGTCTGTAGTGGTCCATTGAATATGTGCAGGGGTCTGAAGGAGTCTGTGGAGCTCTGTAGGCATCTGTATGTGGCTTTAGGGGTCTGGAGGGGTTTTCAGATCACTACATGGGTCTGTAGTGGTCTCTACATGTCTGTAGGAGTGTGCTGGGGTCTAGAAGTGTCTGTAGGGGGCTGGAGGAGTCTGCAGGGGGTCTGTATAGGTCTGTAGTAGTCTGTAAAGGTCTTTAGGACTCTGCAGGGCTCTATAGAGATATCTATGGGTCTATGTGGGTTCAGTAGAGGTCTGTAGGGGTCTGCAGGGGTCTCTAGGGATCTGCAGATGTCTGTTAAGGTCTTCAGGGGTCTGGAGAGATCTGTGGATGTCTTTAGGGGTCCACAGAGGTCTGCAGGGGCCTGTAGAGGTCTCTATGGGACTGTAGGGGGTCTCTTAAAAGTCTGTAGGGGTCTGTCGGTGTCTGTAGAGGTCTTTAGGTGTCTGTGGGGGTCTCTACAAGTCTATAGAGGTCTCTGTGGGTCTCTAGGGGGCTCTTAAACATCTGTAGGGTCTGTAGAGGTCTGTAGGTGTCTTTTAAAAGTCTGGAGGGGGCCATTGGAGTCTGGAGGGTTCTATTGGAGTCTGGAGGGTTCTATGGAGGTCTGGTGGGGTCCGTAAAAGTCTGTAGAGGTCTTTAGGGGTATGCAGGGGTCTGTAAGGCTTTGTACAGGTCTGTAGGGGTCTGTAGACATCTTCAGGGTGCTCTTAAGGGTCTCTAAGTGTTTGTATGAGTCTGTAGGGGTCTGCAGGTGTCTGCAGGGGTGTGTAGGTGCCTTTCAAAAGTCCAGAGGGATCTGTAGAGTTCTGTAGGAGTGTGCAAGGGTCTGGAGACACCTGTAGAGTTCTGTAGCAGTCTGTAGAGGTCTTTAGGGTTCTTTAGGGGTCTGCACATGTCTGCAGGGGCCTGTAGATGTCTTCATGGCTCTGTAGGAGTCTGAAAGTACCTTTTAAATATCTTTAGTGGTTGGCTGGGATCAGTAAGGTGTCTCTATGGATCTGTAGAGGTTTGTTGCAGTCTGCAGGTGTCTGCAGAGGTGTGCAGGGGTCTGTAGGGGTCCTGTCATTACAAGACCTTGTCAATAGTCCCTCCCCAGCCTTCCTGTAGCCCCCTTCAGATCCTGGAAGGCTACTCTAAGGTCTCCTGGAAGCCTTCTCTTCTCCAGGCTGCAGAGCCCCCACTCTCTCAGCCTGTCCTCAGAGCAGAGCTGCTGCAGCCCTCTGAGCATCTTGGTGGCCTCCTCTGGACCCTCTCCAACACTTCCATGTCCTTCCTGTGCTGGGGGCTCCAGAACTGCAGGGGTCTGTAGGGGTCTGTGGAATCTGTAGGGCACTGTAGGGTTCTGTAGGGGGCTGTAGACATTTGCAGGGGTCTATTATATGTCTGAAGGGGTCTGCAGTGGTCTGCATTGGTCTCTTAAAGGTGTGTAGTGTTCTGTAGAGGTTTGTAAACATCTGTAGGTGTCTGTAGGTATCTGTAGATGTCTGCAGCAGTCTGGTGGGATCTGTATGGGTCTGTAGGGGTCTCAAATATCTGTAGAGGTCCAGAAGGGTCTGTAGAGTTTTTTTAAAACACCTTGATGGGTTTCTAGGGATCTGTAGAGGTCTGTAGGGATATGCAGGGGTCTGTAAGAGTCTGTACAGGTCTGTATGTGTCTGTAGGGTTTTCTGTAAATGTCTATAGGGATCTCTTAAAGGTCTGCAGGGGTCTGTAGAGGTCTCTGTGTCTATAGGGATCACTTAAAGGTCTGCAGGGGCCTATTGGGGGTCTTCAGTATGTGCAAGGATCTGGAGGCATCTGTAGGTGCCTTTTAAATACCTGTAGGTGTCTGTACACATCTGCAGGGGTCTCTATGTGTCTAGTGGTGTCTGCAGTGGTTTGTAGAGGTCTGCAGGGTTCTCCAGGACTCTATAGGAATTGACTGGAGTCTACCTGAATCTGCAGGGCTGTGCCAGGCTTCTGCTGGGGTCCATAGGTGTTTACCAGAGTCTGTAGGGGCCTGCTGAGGTCTGTAAGGGTCTGTTGGGTTCTGTAGGTGGATCTAGGGGTCTGCAGGGGTCTCTAGAGGTCTGTAGATGTCTGCAGGGTGTGGAGAGTTCTGTAGTGATTTGGAGGGGCCTGTGGGTGTGCATTCCATTAAGAAACTCTTTGACTCCAGGACAGTTTTGTCTGATGTCTCTAAAGTGTGATTGTACCAAGCAAGATTGAGGGCAGATGGCCCCATGCTGAGTGGTGCTGTGGAGAAGGCAGAGGGACAGGATAGCATCCAGAAAACACCTGAGCAGGCTGGAGAGCTGGGCCCAGGTGAAGCTGCTGAGCTTGCAGGGTCCTGCAGCTGGGTGGGAACAAGCCTGCCCATCAATGCAGCCTGGGGGAGGAGGTGATAAAAGGCAGCCCTGAGGAAAGGGCCTTGGGGGTGCTGGGCAGAAGCTGGGCCTGGTTTGGCAGTGTGAGCTGTAGGTCAGAAGGAGTCTCAAGGGTCTGTAGGTGTTGGCAGGGTTCTACACAGCTCTTTAGGGGTCTCACAGGGGTCTGTAAAAGTCTGTGCAGGTCTGTAGAGGTCGGGGTGGTTCTGTAGGAGGCTTCTAAGTGTCTGTGCTCCTGGCAGAGCTCTCCTCACTCCAGGTGTCTCTTCTCTGTGCAGCTGCCCACAATGGAGTGGGCACTGGTGTGCAGAAGGGTGTCCAGATGGTGATGGCCTCTGCCTGCTCCTTCTGCCCACTGCAGTTGCTGCAGTGCCCTAGTGCCTGGCACTGCTCCTCCCTTCACCTGGGCAAGTTCCTTTGCCCCTTCTTCTGCAAGAACTTTGCCTTGCCCATGGTCCACTTCTGCTTTGGCTTCTTCTGTGTCTTCTCAGCACAGGTGAGTTGCTGCTTGCTGCTGCTGAGAGCTGGGGAGGGTTTGTCTGCCCACAGCCCTCTGCCCAGGGGCCTCATCTGAGCCCAGCAGGCACATGCTGGGCTCCCTGGGGAATGTGGCAGCAGGGGTGAGGAGCAGCTCAGGGTATGGGGGGTGTTGGCAGTGGCTCTGGCACCCCTGCAGCTGTGAGAGGGCACTTTGTAGAGGTCTGCTGAGGGCTGCAGGAGTCTGGAGGGTTCTGCAGGTGTTTGCAGGGTTCTTCAGAAGTCTCTATGGGTCTGTAGATGTCTGTAAAGATCTGCAGGTACCTTTTAGAGGTGTCTTAAAGGTCTGTAGGAGTCTGCAGGGTTCTATAGAGTTCTGTAGGGGTCTCATAAAGGTCTGTAGGGGTCTACAGTGGTCAGTAGTGTTCTGTAGGGGTTTGTAGATGTCTATAGGGTTCTGCAGGGCTCGTAGAGGTCTGGAGGGTTCTGTAGAATTCTGTAGCAGTCTGTAGGTTCCTTAGGGGTCTGCACATGTCTGCAGGGCTCTGGAGGTGCTTTTGAAAGGTCTGCAAGGGTCTGTGTGGTTCTGCAGGCTTCTATAGAGATCAGTAGGGGTCTGTAGGATTCTACAGCAGTCTCTAGGGGTCTGTTAAGGTCTGGAAGGGTCTGTAGTTGCCTTTCAAAGGTGTGGAGGGGTCTGAAGTGTTCTGTAGCGGGCTGGGGGGGGGCCCTGTGGGGCTGCAGGGGTCTGTTTGGGGGGCCTCTGTGGGGCTGCTAGAGGGCTCTGTGGGGTTGCAGGCATCTTTTGAAGGTTCATAGAACTCTGTAGTGGTGTTTAGGCAGCTACAGGTATCTGCAGGTGTCTGTAGAGGTCTCTAGGGGTCCGCAGGAGTCTGTGGAGTTGTGCCGTGGTCTGCAGGCATCTTTTAAAGGTGTGTAGGGGTCTGCAGGCATCTTAGTAGTGGAGAGAGGTCTGGAGGAGTCTGTAGAGGTGTGGAGTGGTCTGGAGAGGCCTTCTGCAGCCTGGAGGGACATCTGTAAGTGTCTGCAGGCATATTTTAAAGGTGTGGAGGGGTCTGCAGGCAGCTTCTGAAGGTCTGTAGGCAACTTCTAAAGGTCTGGAGTGGTCTCTAGGCTTCTGCAGGGTTCTGTAGGTGTCTGCTAGGATCTATAGAGATGTTTAGGGGTGTGCAAGGGTCTGTGGGTGTCTATAGTTGTCTGCAGTGGTCCTTAGAGGTCTG
>WBNM01046291.1:33674-53026 GCA_013399055.1 Ramphastos sulfuratus | reverse complement strand
GATTCTATGATTCTGTGATCTAAGTGGAAGTCCCAAAATGCACACTCACATGTCAGTGTCCTGTTCTGCAGAATGGCAAGGCAATTTTACAGTGGTGATTATCCCACCTAAGATGCTTGGTTTCCCCCTTAATCTGGTGCTCCCCATTCTTACGCCATCTCAACCAACTCATCTGATTCTCTCTTCTCTGTTACCTACATGTGATGCTGCTATGTTGTGAGTTTTCCCCTAGGTTTATTTAACAGATGGCCTTTGCCTAGACTTCATCTGTTACATATTGCCACATCCAGGCTTGGACTCCCATTTAAAACGCTTTGACAATCGACTGCTATTCCAGATGCTTCTGTTTTTCTGAAACAATACCTAAGTGTACCAATGTATCAAATCTCTAAGCAATAAATCTTTCTACCAAAGCAACAAAGCATACAGGACAAATGAGAAAAGCCACAATAGACGAGCTGATTCACAGCTTATCTGATTATTTTCCTTTCCAAGATATTAACAATACCATTGCTGTGTTGGTTATGCCCAAGGTGAAACTCCCTTTGGCTTTGAATACTGATGATACTTAAAGATAATAATACTTATCTGGTACCTTTTAAATATTCCGTATCTTGTGATCTTTTGCCCAAGATTAAGACAAGTGGTTTTAAAATCACCTACACTTGGGCAGCCAGGTAGTGTACCAGATGGGAATCCTTATTCACTTGTATAAAAATCTGCATTGCTTCCCTCAGGAAATATTTAGAGGAACAAATTTATAGAAGAGACAATTCCACTAAAGGCTTTATTTGTTCAGTTGGCTGCTGTTTATAAACAATAATTACAGTGTGACAGAAGGTAATACACCATGAGATTCATTTTTCAGTGCATAACAACACCCTGCTTAAAAATAGCTGGGATTACTATGAAGGAAGAGGAACCATTTAAGTACCTAACAGAAAAAGAAAATAAAAGAAAAAAATCTTTATTCTTACACTTTATTTAAATAGTTATTAAATTGTTTATAATTCCATATAATTATTATATAGAACAAGGGTGTTCTTGGTCTTTTAAAACCTATCCATTACTTACGAAGCCACCATATTGCTTAAAATGCTTTGAACAGCTTCCACAGAGAGAATAACATCTTCTTTAATTAGATGGACTACATATAGTTGTAAAAATGGACAGTTTTTACTATGTGTTTTACAGCAATTTCTAAGTCCCTTAAATCTGAGTGGATAAAAGCGCACAGATCAAAGAATAAGTCTTCCCCTAGTTTCATGTAACAGTATTATCAACATTCACAGAATCACAGAAGCACAGAATTTTGGAGGTTAGAAGGGACCTCCAGAAATCATTGGCTCCAACTTCTTTGCCAAGGCAGGATCCCCTAGGGTGGTTTGCACAGGAACGCATCCAGGCAGGTTTTTGAAACTCTCCAGAAAAGGAGACTCCACAACATCTCTGGGCAGCCTGCTTCAGTGCTCTGTCACTCTCAGCATAGAGAAGTTTCTCCTCCTGTTGAGGTGAAACCTTTGATGTTTCAAGTTGTAGACGTTGCTCCTTGTCTTATTGCTGCTGACCAGCAAAAAGAGATTGGCCCTATCCACTTGACACCCACACCTCAGATACCTGTATACATCAATCAGATCTCCTCTCAGTCTTCTCTCCTCCAGACTAAACATNACATCAATCAGATCTCCTCTCAGTCTTCTCTCCTCCAGACTAAACATTCCCGGGTCTCTCAGTGTCTCTCCATAGGGTAGATGCTCAAGTCCCCCTGTCATTCTTGTGGCTCTCTGCTGGACTCCCTCCAGAAGATCCCTGTCTCTCCTGAACTGGGGAGCCCAAAGCTGGACACAGTATTCAAGGTATGGTCTCACTAGGACTGAGTAGAGGGGGAGAAGAACTTCCCTAGACCTGCTGGCCACACTTTTCCGGATGCACCCCAGGATTCCATTGGCTCTCTCAGCAACAAGGGCACATTGCTGGCCCGTGCAGAACTTGCTGTCCACCGGGACTCCAACGTCTTTCTCAACAGAGCTGCTTTCCAGCAGGGCAGGCCTCAACCTGTACTGGCGCCTGTTGTTATTCCTCCCCAGATGGAGGACCCTGCACTTTTCCTTATTGAACTTTATGAGGTTTGCCTTCACTCAGCTCTCCAGCCTGTCCATATCTTCTTGCATAGCCTGACAGGCTGTTGGCCATCCTCCCAGTTTTGTATCATCAGCCATGCCTAGCAGAAATAAAAACAAAACAAAAGGTAAGCCACTGGGAGAAGTGCTGTGGGAAGGATGCCTGGATTCTTCTGATTCTTCACTTAACATACAGCTAGAGCATTGCTTAGGGTTCTAATCTACTTCAGTGCAGCAGCAAACCTTTCATTGTCTGTCTCCTTCTGGGATTTTTCAGCCCTTTTCCAGATCCTTTCCCTTCATACAGTCCACTAACGTCCAGGTTCCACTAGAGGACAGACAGGAGCCAGCCTCTCACACATCCTGGGTCCTAAAGAAATTGCATTAGTGGGGATGGTCCCTACTGCCCTACCCCATGCATCCTGTGTAACAGGGCCAGTGACATCCCTGGAGAAGACTGGGAGCTGTTAGTGTTGACCAGAGACAAATTCCTGCCTCTTGCTGACAGCAACCTGTGTTTGCTACAGATGTGAGAACACACTGACATTTTGCATGGAGGGAGATTTCTTCATTTCCCATGGAGCATCTTTTGCAGCTCCCTGCTCAGGACGTGAGTGCTCATATGCCTCACTGATGGAGATTTCTATATGTGCATGGAGTCATGATACTTTAAGCGACATTTGGCTTTTACTGCTGAACTGTATGCCTTGGGTGTTATAACCCATTCCATTGAGATATGCCTACATTAAGTGTGGCCAAGATTGTCACTACCTCATTTTTTTCTTTTTGTAGCTTTCCAATATCCATTTATCAGTGGACTGAAAGAGCCAGTTTGAAATCAAGAAAAGTTTGTCCTGGGAATATACTTTCAACAAACATTAAGGGCAAAGTTGCTGTGACCAAGAGCTCCCTCTTGTGCATGACAGAGGACAGAACGTTCGTGTCTACGGTCTGGACTCAGGGTTGCGCAGCACCCGGGGAGCACCAGCAAGCTGAGGTGCTGGGGGTCCTTGGAGTGGGGGTCCCCTTGCAGAGGGCGTTCCTTACAAATACAATATTTTTTAAAAAAAGATAAACCTGAAAGCATTATGTTTTCATGAATACAAGTTCACAAATTCTTCTTGTCAATAAGGTCTGAGTGCACTTAGGAGCATTTCAGAAGGCGACAAGGACTGCCCAGCCGTCTTCTTTCTTCTGGTTTCACGATGGCCAACTTGTTGTACCACCGTAGCTCTCAGTCTCTTCCTCTGTGAACATGTACATGTGGAAATACATAAAATGCTCAATTTTGGATGCTCGTTTTTCACCTGAAACATTTACTTAAGTGGGTTATTTTTTTGAGGCATCCTGTCCTGATATGTGCACTCAACTATCACAGGTACAGACAGTAGTGCACTGACTTTTTAGACAAAAAAAAAAAAGAGCTCAATTTTTGTTCACTTAGGTTTTGAAAACACGAGAATACAGATTAAAAAAATGCACTGAACCTGAAAAGAAAGGATAAAATCAAGCAGTTTTAAGGTCTGGTGATTTTTAGCTCCACAGCATGACTTCACATAAATCATGCTGAAACAGTGGGATGAAAGTGCGTTAGTAGTTAGCATACTTGACTGCTCTTCCAGTGTTTAGTAGGTGCCAAAGTTTTTCAGGGCTAATTCTTCAAGTATGAAGGACAGTGAAAAGGAAGATTATTTTGTATTATAATCTGAACAGCTTGTTTTGGTAATTTTAAGCTGTCAAAAACTCAGCATTGTATTTGTAAGTAAGCAGGAATTAATATTTGGATATCAAGGCTTATCATTTATATAATACCTATCAAAGTGAGTCCAAACCAAAGACTTAGAGCTGAAGTAACAAAAATGGTGAATTTTTACCATGTAGGGTATGAGTAGTGAGGTAAGGCATACTGATGAATGTACTTTAAAGTAAGAATTAAATGAAAACAGTAAAGGGGACTTTTAAAAACTGTTGCTGCAACTTAATTTCCGGAAAAGGTAGGATGGCCACACAGACTAAACAATTTTGTAAAAGTACCTTTCAAAACTTCCAGTAGGGAAGATTGTGTATTAAAGGTCTGTAAAGATGAAGGACAGGAAATGAAATTTCAGTTGTAAGAGCTCTTTTAATCTGCTGGAAATTACATCTATATCTATCTCTAATTTGGACAGAAGCTTTCTAAGTGCCTTAGGAGAAAAGATTCAAAACTCATTTCAGCAACTAAGCAGAAAAGAAATACAGACACCTAAGTCTCCTCTACTTTGCAGGTTTCTTCAGTCTTTCTGCAGCTACTTCCAGGTGTATTTCTGAAGAAATGAACTGCTTGTACCACTACAGTTCATTAGCATTCTTCAGGAGAGCAACTTTCAGTTAATGCCTGCAACAGAAATTCTGGCAGTGACAACTTTAATTTTTCACAGGCAGATGACTGCAACATAGGTTTACAAACCTGAATTCAAACCGATGTAATATTAAAAGGAATCCTTGTTTTTTCTAGTCTTCAACCAAAAGGTCCTAATTCAGAATTCTGCTTGCAAGTAGTTTCTCATAATTAAAAATACACACAAAAAAATTCTCAAGCAAGAACTATGCATCTGACACTGAGTCTCACGCTGATTAAACAGACCAGCCAGTAGGAAAGGAAAAAAAAAAAAAATAGTATGACTTCCTCTAAAATGTATTGGTTGAACTTATTTTCGGGTTAACCTTAATTTGCACAGCAAGATAAAAAAGACAGTGCCACATGGAGAACGATGGTAACCAGGAAGAATACGTCAACAGCAACACCAGCAACTTGATTTTCATCCCTTGTAAGGATTACCAGTTATAAACTGGTGATCCAACAGAAATCATAATGAAATCACCAAGTACAAAAGCGTAAGTCATGTTCTCCTAAAAAACTGAGCTCCTCAGTGTTACAAATTAATGTACAGTTCCATACCTCCTTTAGAGAACTGGGTACTTCTGTGACTGGTGTGTTTAAGAAATACACAAATCAAGTCAGTTTCAAGCCCCAGAAGGAGCAGTTATGTTTAAAAGCACTTCATGTTGCTACTAGGTAAGTTCTTGATTACTACCAATCACTATTACTACATACACAAAACAGTTAGTCCTGGACAAATCTTTCCCAGATGAGCTGTGAGCACACAGTACAGTGGCACTGGTGCTCTGCAGTTAGTGCTAATGGCTGGAATTTTTGGTGGTCCTCAGTCACCAGAGCCAAAGTGATCACTTGAGACTCCCTGCAGGCAAGTTGCCTTCTTTCCTCTATGTATGTTTTATACTCTGCTCCCAATACAACAGAAAAGGAAGTGATCTCATCTGCTCTTGATGATTTCTTTTAGGGACTGGAACACGCTGAGTTTTACTTATTCTGCAGGTGACAGCCTTTCTTACCTGCTCTGCAGAATTGTCGTGGCTTTACCAGGCATCTTTCCCCTTCTGTCTTGTTACTTGGTTATTTCATGACATTTCTTAGGTAAGCTTGATTCTGCCAACTAGTAAGGCATTAAGAAAATAGCTGGAATGAGTGAACTGGGAAACCCGTGAACTGTACATGATCACTACAGCTGCTGTAAAAAAAAAAAAAAACAGAAAGTGAGTCTTCTTGAAATGTATTTCTTGACAAATGAAGAACCTGCTGCTACAAGCTTGCAGTCAGCAGTTTAAACAAAATGGCTGGAGTGTCTTCCTCTGGCACAGACAAAATCTGCACTTAAATGCAACCTCAAGTAAAATCAGTGTGTTTAAAGCAGCAAAGATCTGAAGGTTAATTGTGGGTGGATAAACTCTGCCTCAGAGGTAGGGTGCATGGCTGGAAAAGAATCTGCCATCTTTTATGCACACCTATATTATTTATCAGAGCCTTCAACATAAGACTTTTGGGTACCTCTGTCCTCTGTAAAGTCCACAGTCCTTAGACAGGTATCTACCCAGGCTTCTCATTCAGGGCTGAGAATGAAATTTGCAGGCTCCACAAACTATCTCAGGGATCACCTTATTGAGGCAGAGGATGAGGAAGCAGCCTGTTTTGAAATGAGGTATGTCATGTGGGTTAGCCTCTTCACCAGAGGAGCAAAATGGGAAGTTTAGAGCTACTCTTTTACCAGTTCATTCTCTTGTCTGGGAGACTGGAGCTGCCTTGTTTTTCTGCTCTGACTTACCACAGAACTTTCCTGCTGGGAAGACTCCAGCAGAGAGCCACGAGGATGACAAGGGGACTCGAGCACCTTCCCTACAAAGAGAGACTGAGAAATCTGGGGCTGTTTTAGTCTGGAGAAGACTGAGAGATCTCATCAGTGTGTACAAATATCTGAGGAGTGGGTGTCAAGTGGATGGGGCCAATCTGTTTTCCATGGTCTGCAGCAATAAGGAGCAATGGCTACAAACTGGCACACAGAAGGTTTCACCTCAACGTCACAAACTTCTCTACAGTGAGGGTGACAGAGCACTAAACAGGCTGCTCAGAGAAGCTGTGGAGTCCCCCTTAGAGACTTTCAAAACCTGCCTGGAAGCATTCCTGTGCAAACTACCCTAGGTGGTCCTGCTTGGCAGGAAGGTTGGACTCTCAAACTTCTTCAAAGATTCTGTGGTTCTGTGGACTTAAAAATGAATGTAAGGATAGAGACCATCTTTGATTCACTCTTTTTAATCTGTCTTATTATCATACAAATAGCTACTTGCTATTGCAAGAATGCAAAATGCTATTGCAGAATTTAAAGTTGACGTTTTTTAACTGGCGTTTTCTCTCTCTGACTCACAGAAATGTCAGAGGCTGGAAATGACCTCGAAAGATCACCTAGTCCAACCCCCCTGCCAGAGCAGGATCACCTATACCAGATCACACAGGAACGCGTGCAGCAATGCATGTTTAACGACCTGTGAAGCATAATTCCTGTTTCACTCCTGTGTGCAGTTTCTGGAGGACGGAGAGCATTGACGCCGACTATTGTCGCCGTTCGGCAGCAAGAGCTCTACATAATGCCTCGTGGGACTCTGGAGACGGTTCAGCCCCAGGGTAACTGTATTCGTTAGATACAGACCCAAGAGCCTTGACAGCAAAAGGCTCTGGATCGAGCCCCGCGCGCCTCCGCAGTGCCAGCAGCCTACAGCGACGTGGAGGCCGCGACGTGGAGCCGCTACGCACCACGTCTGCAGAACCAAGAGCGACGGAAGGAGGCGCTCACCCGGAAGTGTTCGCGGAGCGCGTCACCGCCCATCGCGGGTGCTTCCGGGTGGCAGCGCGGTTCCCCGCTCGATATCTCCGCCTCGCCGCCGGCGCCGCCGCCTTCTGTCGGGGTGTTCCCCTCCTCGCCGTTACCTCCGCTCCCGGCTCTCTCTGCCTATCCCCTCTCCTTTCCCCGCGCCGGGCGATGCCGCTGCGGGGCTCCTGGGCCGCGGGGCCGTGGGGGTCGCTAGCTCCATTGCTCCTGGTGGCGCTGGCGACCTCCGCCGCGCGGGCCTCCGAGATCACCTTCGAGCTGCCCGACAACGCCAAACAGTGCTTCTACGAGGAGATCGCCCAGGGCACCAAGTGCACCCTCGAGTTCCAGGTAGCTGGGCGGCCCCACGGGGAAGCGCCGCCCCGAGGCGCGCTGGCGGAACCGGGCCTCGGCCTGCCGCCCGGAAGCGGTGACCAAGGGGCTTGTGCTGGCAGGGCAGCCTTTCGGCTTCATTTGCTGCTCGATGTTCGGCTGCAGCGAGTAGTTGCGAGAACGGAGCACGGAAGCAGCAGCCAAGGCCACCGCGGAGCTTCCAGCTCTTCTGAGGAGGTGCTGCGTGCTGCCGTGTGCTCCGCGAGGCGATGGGGAAGCGCAGATTTAGCTCGGAGCTAAGTGAGACATTGGAAGTTGGCAATGCCCTTTGCCCTTGTGGCTGTCGTGTAGTGTCGCAGCCCGAACAGCGTGGAGAATACCTAAAGCGCAGCCACCCAACAAGATGCTGCAAAAGGCACTTCCTTGTGATTTGCCAAGTGTTTGCATAATGGGCACGATAGAACCGAAGGAGCTAATGCTTCCAGTTTCAGAGAACGATTCAAATTTGGGCCACATTAGGAATGTGATGGAATAGTTATGCACTGCTAAGTGTGCTGGGCAGACAGCAAGACAGGAATGTCACGAAAGGCAAAACGTGAGCAACCTCCATCTTACTGAAAACTGGCTAACAAGCAGATATTAAGTGATGCTGCATGGTTTTTTATGGCTTTTCCAGTTTCTAACATTTTGAACATTCAGCCATTGTGATAAAGCACTTTGTCTCGGAGATGTATGCAATGCAATTCTGACAGTTTTGGTGCCATTGAGTGTATTGGCAAGATTGGAAGCTTTTTGTCTGCTGATAAAGGCACTGTCAGTTGATAAAGGCACTAACAGTACAGCACGACAGAGGAATTGTCCTTGATGATGGGAATCACAGTTACCTTTGGGGAGTTTTTAAGGGTTTTTTTTTGCTAAATCCCATGCTTTTTTCTTCCCTGGCTGCTGCCCTGCCTTTAATATTTCAAGGAGTGTTGCTGCCAATTACCATCCTGTGTTACTCTGTCCCACATGCTCTAATTCTTGGGTACCTTTTTCTGTACCCAAATGTTTCCTATCCCTGCCTGTTTCTATTCTAATTTTTTTTCCTGTGCATTACTTTCCCCTCTGTTTGGAAGTGATTGTCATTGGAGGTTGTTGAACAGATAAGCTTGCTACTAGCATTTTTGTTGGTGACCTAAACGGGAGCAGCATTGTTGAAAGGAATGTCTGAATTTGATCAACCACTGTAGGGTTGAAGTGCTGCCCTCATGTTTCTTGGCAACATGTCTTTGTAGCTGAGAGGAAACTCAAGCACGTTCTGTGGGAAGGCATCCAAAGGGTGATAAAGCTTTGGCAAATCTTTACTGCGTGTATGTAACCTGGCGTTTTTAGGAAGTGTGATACAGCAGAATGTGAGTTACTTCCATCTATTGGGTAAAAAGTATGCCCCTGTCGAATTTGAGATTGCACTTCAAAGGTGAACCATTGTTTCATTATAGAAAATCATATTTTTGTTTTGCTTTCCAAGCAGGTAAGCATTTCTCTGTGTGAAAAACAGAGCTATGTGCAGACATGTATATGGAGAGATCCAGACATCCAAAAATATTTTCTTTTACTCCTTGTAGCCCGTCATCACATTCTTTGAAAAACTATAGAGACATTGCTTGCCAACTGAGTATTTTTAAAACTTCCAGTTTGCACAGTAGCTACTGCTTCTTTTTAATTTAATTGTACCATTAATGTTATGATTTTAATTACTTGATACCTAAATAAACTAATATGAGTTTAAATTCACTGTGAACTGAAGTGCTACTCAGCTACTAAAACATTTCACTTAGTTTTGCACATGCCTTTAGATATAAGTCTCTTCCACTCCAGCTTATTTTATCTTGAAAGCAAGAAATTTGGAGCCAGGATTGAGTGTCAACTACTAGCCTAAGAGTCATCAGATCAGTCATCATAGCTATCATAGCTAGAGGTTGGGTAGCTAGTTTACAGACCAATATGCTGTAGACCAACAAAAACCAAAGCCTGGAAAAAACCTTAAGACAACCTTGTGAAGTTTTGAGTCACTTGTGGATATTATCTGAATGTGCTGGTTTAGGGAAGAAGTGCAGTGGCTAGCTATGCAGGAAAGGGGCAGCAGACCAACAGAACACTCTTCTGTTCACAAGCACAGGTGAAGAGGTGCCAGGTGAAAATAACCTGTTCTGCTGGTCAAGTGGCATTCCTGCAGCCTGAAGTGGCTTTACCTAGTGGGGTAATGAAGTGCTTAGGCTGCAGAGAAAGGAGCTGTCATACTGCACATTGCTAGTGATGGTCACTGAAGACAGTAAATGGCTGGCTACAGTAATATCTTTGCTACAGCATCGAGTTCGATGTACTGTAGCCTGTGCTGTTGTATAGTTGTAGTATTTTAAGGAACATTGCCTGGTTTGAATATATTTTCGTTTACATTGATGTTGCATTAGGCTAAATCTGAAGTATTTTGAATTAAGTTCTGCGTGTCTTTCCTAAGAGAGCTGTTTTGCAGACTTGGTGTGGAAGATTTTCAAATTGTTAAAGTGAAAAAGTTTGTGCTACCACTTGACAAGTCATAATTCTTAGAAGAAAGGTATTAATGCTTGTTTTCTCAAAAAAGACAATGTCTTTTGTTGTGTGTTATTTTTCAGGTGATCACTGGAGGGCATTATGATGTTGACTGTCGGCTGGAGGATCCTGATGGCATTGTGCTGTACAAAGAGATGAAGAAACAATACGATAGCTTCACATTCACTGCATCCAGAAATGGAACGTACAAATTCTGCTTCAGCAACGAGTTCTCTACTTTTACACACAAAACTGTGTACTTCGATTTCCAGGTTGGAGAGGATCCACCACTGTTTCCTAGTGAGAACAGAGTAACTGCACTTACCCAGGTAAAATGCCATTGTGTTTGACAGCAGCTCAGCCACATTAGATACCCATATCACTTTTGAAAAATCAATGGATTGGAGCTTTTATAGTAATCAGAATTACTGCAAATAAGCTTTCTTTCCTGAACATAAGATTTATAGAATGTGGAACTCAGAAAGTGCTTAAGAGAAATTTAGGATAGTAAAATAAACTCTAGGCCACTATCTCTTTTTTCCTTTTTTCTTTTTTTTTTTTTTGTTGTTGTTGTTAAAGAAACTTCATTTTAGTGCCATGGTTGTGTACATCTAGAAGTGTGGATTTCAGACTGTAAAGATTGGTGGATCAGGGTTTGGGGAAACATTGTTTTGAGTAGAGTCTTTTTAGGGGGAGGACTTAAGCTGACCTCTCCATTTTTTAAATGGAAAAGAAAATTCTAACAAAATAAAAAGATTAACAGTATCAGCCATATTTAGTTGGCTTCTAGGTATTTGTCCTTTATAAGACGCTGAAGTGTTAGATCCTTATTACTGTATTGTCAGAATTTCTCAGTGTTCTACCACCTCTAAATCCATTGAAACTTCTCTTGGAACTCTTCCCACTCATGGCCTTACATTATAGCCATCATCAAACCTTGTTTTAAACAGTCGTTAAAGAATGCTGGATGTGGTTGCTATTTTGCTAGTCTGGACTCAGCAGTGTAAATACTGCCTTCCTTATGCCAGTCCCCCCCTGCGGTAACAGAGATCTGTAATGAGTAGATGCCTTCCTGCCAATTCAGCTACAGTTCTTGCCTCTTTTTTTTGTCATTCTTCTCTGCTTTATTTTGTATTCTCATTCTTGGTTTTCCTACTTTAGTCTCTATTCCGTTCAGCCTGTGTAGGTTTTCTTTTGCTATAGTGCCACCAGCAGAAGGACTGTGAGAAAGAAAACGTGGCATCTCTGCAGCCCCTTGCAGCCTGTGGGAGAAGATGTGTATAAAAATACAGTTTATCACTGGGTTAGCATGCACAATGCAAATAAGGTATTTGGGAAAGGGAAAGTTAATTTTCAGAATATAAGACATCTTTGGTAAGATGCTTCTAGCCTGACCAAATCTGGGCAGTCTTTCACAGGGACAGTGAAAGGCAAACCCCTAAAACCAAAGTGATTTTGATTCAATCCCTTGTGCAGGCTAGGAGAGCTATATAATTTAATAGTATAACCAATGTCAGAATTTGGTTTGGAAGACCTCTTCCTGAATTTCATTGAGAAGAGTATCTTGGACTTGTTCAGACACGTCTTGGAAGCCATCAACTTGAAAAGATTGTTAGATACAGATATGAGTATCTGAGAATGGTCTTGTCAGGGTGTTATGTGCTGTTTTATCTTCAGGAAATTCGTATTTTTAAGCCATGAAACAGAAAAACAGATTGTGTCTAGAAATTAATTATTTTGGAAATCTATTGGTTAATCTCTCAGTGATCAAAACATAATAAGGAATACCAAGTCTTAATTAGAGAAAATAATCTGAAAGTGACAGAAGTTTATGAGAAAATAATCTAGGGCTTGGAAAACTGCTAATATTCCTTTTAAGTGAAAAAGGACAAGTTGAACAATTAAGTATTGGTTATATGTGTTCTAGACCATTTGGAAATACCTTTTGAAAGGTAGAATTCTGCTTTCTCTAACCACTCACCATTTCTGTAGTTGGGTAAGAGGTGAATGTCTTGCTAAAAGAACTTTCTGAGTACAGTAATAAAGATTTTTCAGTGTGAGAATTACACAGAGAAGAGTATCACACTTGTGAAACACAGAAGCATGCTAAGTGCGTCTTAATGCTACAAGCAACTGCTTGTCTTCCAGGTAATTAACAACTGGGGTACCACTGACATTTCAAAAATGTTTCTAATGCTAATGTTGAACACAAATATACATGAACTTATGGTCTGTTTAATCACTGTCAGAGCAAGTTGTTTTTTATTAGAGCTACAGTTTTACATGCTTCTGCATTTAAGAGTGGTGCACTCTTACGTGTGGTTTGATCATTTCAAGTTAAATTTTACTGCATTTACCCTATTGCAATAGACTCACTTAATCTTTTGCTTGCAGAGTTACATGAAGCCTAGTTTTAATTACCAGACCTCAAAACCTTGCAGAAAAAGCACTTGAAAAGTTCTTAATTCAGTAGTGTGGTTTTGTTTGCTTTTCTAGATGGAGTCTGCCTGTGTTTCCATTCATGAAGCTTTGAAGTCTGTCATCGATTATCAGACTCACTTCCGCCTGAGAGAAGCGCAGGGCCGCAGCAGAGCAGAGGATTTAAACACCAGGGTGGCCTACTGGTCCATAGGGGAGGCAATTATTCTCCTTGTCGTTAGTATTGGGCAGGTGTTTCTCCTCAAAAGCTTCTTCTCTGATAAAAGAACCACAACAACCCGTGTTGGATCATAATTTGTAGTGGTAATGCTTCAGGTCATTGTGTGCTACTCATCTGTAAAAACTAACCGTTCTCCAATCAATTGTAGGTACAAAGAATCTGAATATATGCAACATTCAAATGTGTCTGGCCCTCATTCCACAAAAATCACAAAACAGACCCAAGATGTTATGAAAGGGATAATGATTTGAAATATTTCAAAAATAATTTGAATCTTCAGTGTTTTCTGATATCTGTTTTAAATACATGGCAGTGACCAGCCTGTCTTTATTTTTACTGATTTTAATCCAAACCAAATTTGATTTTCACCAGTAAGATTAGCCAACTACAATGTAACATTTTAAAATAACCTAGCAGTCTAGTGCCTGTATGTATGAAAATCCGATCCAATTTTAATTTTCAGTCTGAATGTATTGGATTGTAAAAAAAAGCAGATGTGATGAACTGTAGAGCACTGTTTTGATTTGCTGTTAAAAAAAATATTCCAATGGTAGTACTCCTTGCTAATTTGTAGAACAAGCAAGCTTGACACTACATCATGGTGTAAACTCTCCATCAACCTGATAAATCTCCATCTTCAAAATTTGCTAGGTTTTATACTTGAGTATGTTTGCTTAAACATACATTCTTCTATGGTAAAATAATTTCCTCTAACAATGTTTGACTGAACAACATGTAAGCTGAGACTACTCAGGAAATCCACTTTCTCTATTCAAAAATCCAAATCTCCATATTTATTTTAAAACTATGCAGTAAAATAGGGAATCTCATAACTTTCTCACTGAAACTCTGAAGTTTCTGTACTCCTACATCTTGCTGCTGCTTTTTTGGATTTGAGACCAGAAGTAGCTTGGTTTGTTAAGCAGCAGAGCTAGCACTGGACAAGATTATATTATGTGTTGGGCACACAGAAAGCCTTTTACTAAATTGTTTTTGTGTTATGAGGCCTATTTGATACTGATATTGCATTGCACGAGTGCTGTAAATTTTGTTTTCCTATGTGTGGTGCACCAATACATGAAGTGGTCTTGTGCATCTGATTGCCACTCTGTTTTGCTAGTGGTCAGGAAATATTTTAAGTATTTCAGGTTATCTTTTTGGTAGAGTTATAGTTGCATCGTTTCCATGGCTCATGTCTTTATTAGCTTACATACTGTAAAGTCTTGTTTTACTTGGTTGTGGAAGGTAGTAAATGCATGTACAATACAAGTAGCTTGAGTTGAGCTGGTCATGATAATGCTAAACTCCATCAAATGGCTCTGGGGGAATAAGCAGACTGACCAATTCTTAAGGGCACACAAACTAAACGAAGGTGAAAAAAATTGCCATATATTGCTAGATAACTCAAAAGCTGGTTCTTAAAAAAAGTTCTTGGCAAGCAGAGCATATTAATTTCCTGTCTTATTTATATCAAAAATTTAAAGTTGCATATACAGGTGACACTCAAGCAGTCTGAGGATGTGATCTAGGATGACTTGATTTTGAAATCTTGTGGTGGCTGCAAAAAAAAAAATAGAAGTGCACCTAGTCTCTGTTGTGAACTAAATGACTGCTCTTTTGAAAACTGAAGAAAGACCTTAAACAGCCACAAAATTATTTAGAATATTACAAGGGTATTAAAAAGCTTCAGAATGCCGTGTAATGTTTTTCTATCTTGTACTGACTTAAATACTGAAGTCCCATTTTGGGATGCAAGCTTCCCAGAAATGGTTAGACTCACAAAGATCAGGAATCTAGTGCTTTCTTCTTACAATGCAAGTCTGTGCCTGCACAGAATATTCTCTACTGTACCTGTATGCTTTATTCTTGTGTTTCAGCAACTGATAGTGGTTTCTGAGATGTGTTGCACACGATAATGAAGCAAGTGGTACACTTCTGGTGCAAGTGTCGGATGAAAACGTGATTTAATTTTCTTTCTGTCCACTATTATCCTACAGAGTTTGAATATCGCTTGCGTAGCTTTAGTCACGGCAAAGGTGTTTGGTTTAAGGACTGAAATGTGTTGGCTTTTTTTTCCAGTGAGTTCCGTGTGGTGTCAAAACGAGTGGAGTAAGACAGGCAACGGTCAGCCTCCACGTACAGAATCTCTATTCATTCATAACATTTGAATGTGTTAAGTGGGACTGTTCAGCTTAGTATTGATCCCACCACAGAGGTTTTGAGCACTTGACTTTTGCATTGAAGTTAAGTATCCAAACCAGTCCTCTGGTATCCTGCTGCATAATACGCAGCAATAGATAAAAAATGCCTTTATTTTTGTGTTATTGAAAACATGGCACAAATACACAATTAAACATAGCTGTATATAGTTTTTAAAATGTGACTGAATAGGCTACAATGAAACACATGCTAACACGCAGTGGGTGAAGAAACGTGTTGTGACTTTTGGTTAAAGCTGCATCTTTTTAGTATTTGAAAATGATAGTTTGATTAATGGTTGATACACATGTACACGCTCTGCGTAAAAGGGGATATAACTGTGTTTTAAATTGCTAGAGGCCCTAGGTTTCAGCTATTCCTTGGATGTTTTATGTTTACAGAACTTCTTTTCTTGTCCTGAAATGTCAGTTCTTGTTTTAGTTGGGGGTGGGGGGCATGGGGAGGAAGTTTTGTTTGATTAAGTCAAAAAGCAGTCCCTGTGAATATTTTATGGGGAAAATAAAAGTTAATATATGAGTGTGGTCTGATTGTTTTGTTTGCATGTTCGAGCGGGGAGCATTATTCTTCAAAAAAAAAGCTTTGCATAATGATTTGAGTCGTCAGCTTGCATTTTAACACAGTACAGTTAATCCGCCACCTGACACTTGGTCATGGCTTCTGTTGCTGTTTATCACAAAGTGTACTGGGTCACTGCTGTTTGCACTTAGCTGTGCTTTCAGGTCACAGGAGAAAACTGGAAGCAAGGTAGTGTTGTTACTGGCCCTTTGCTTAGCACATCAGCAGAACAGGCAGCAGTACTCAGAAATCTGTTTATACTGGAGTGGGATTCAAAGTGGCTGACTACAGGTGCCAGGAATGACTTAGGATTGCTTCATCTTTTCACATTCATTCAGTAGGTACAAGATTGATACAGGATGAGCTAGAAGGACATCCAACTAATGTCCAATGATGAGATAAAAACTCCAAATATTTCGTAGTAGCTAAAGGCCTGTGTGGAGGTACTTTGTAATGTGTAGCTTCTTGTTGAATCTTAACATCTACCAGTTAAGTTTAAACAGAGTAGACATCATTGCCTTCTGTGGGCACTTTACAAAATGACGTTTTCTTGATGTTTGTATAGCAGTTGACATAGGAAAAAGACAAATTTTTCCCCAAGATTATATACTTTAAAAAAAAAAAAAGAAAAGGAAAGCAGCTTTTGTCTAGATTATGGGTATATTCTCTTTCAATGATGTGGTGGTGTTATGATCAAGTAGGTGTCTGGGGTTTTTTTGGGTGCCTGCTATCTGTGATTTCAAAGTCGCTTTGATTTCAAAGTAGCCTAAGTTGTGGTCTGAAGCACTTTCCTACTGCAAGCTGATCATCTTACACAAAAATTCCACAAACAAAACGGCAAAAACCTCAAGTCCCCCCACCCCCAAACCAAACCAACACCAAACCCCACACTACATTAAACAAAGTGAAAGGAGGAACCAGTGGATCAGCTGGCTTGTATGATGATGACAACATTTATCAAGGAGGAAGCAGAAATGTGCTCTTGACCACTGCAGTGCACTTTAAACAGTTTCTCAGACAGCCAGGTCACCTGAGGGTGCAAATGCAGCAAAGGTGCACCACAACCTGAATTTTGTGTGGCTGCAAAACGGCAACAATTCTTGAAACAAAGTTTTAAAGCCTGACCCTGCAGTTCACCAATCTGTTGTACCGCACCAGGTTACTCCAGGAGAGAGGTGTGGGAATGAAGTTCATGTCATAAGAGGTTCAGTTTCCCGAGTAGTGTGGGGTTTTGCAACATATAGTCATATTCTACACCTGTAAAGTAAAGCAGGCTTACTGCATATTATCAAGATATTATCAAGTTGTCTAATGCAACTCTGGAGTTGTTACTGACTTCAGAGGCATTTGTGTAGATTTACCCTCAAGTGCCATCAAAGCATGCGTCTTCATTGTTCTCAGTGTGCAAATGTTGCGTGCCTGTGCATTCTGCCTAACTGGGGCTTTCTATAGAAGGTAGTCATTCTCCAAAAACTGCCAGTAAGGGGAGCATCATCTAACGCCAATGATGTTCAAAGCTCAATTTTAGCAATCCTTATCAGCTTTGCTGAGTTACTTCTCTCAGCCACTGAGCTTCTGTGCATTTACATCTGATGAGTGCTAGCGTCACTTGTCAGTAAAACCTTGGGCATGTTCCTTGAAGTGATGGAAATCTTCCAATATCACTTGATTTCTTGTTAAAAAAAGATTAAGCTCATTTTTTTTCAGTACAGCTCAGTGCAGGAGCGCTTCTCCAGGGATGAAGGGAAAGCAAGAATTTAACACAAGCCTTAAATGAGAGAACTGCAAAGTCTCTTTCATGTTCCTTCCCTTGGTTGTCAAATCAAGTTCCAGAAAAGTGTAGTTACGGTGTGTGCACACAGCTGATCTCGACTTAGGTGTTGTGAGACATGAGGGGAAGCAGCTGCTTGTCTCAGCTTAGAAAATAGGCTGGTTACCCACAGTAGCAGCACTCAAAAGGTTCAATATTTGTTATGAAAAGTCCAAGTTAACAAACTTGCAGGCAAGATCTTAGTTAAGCTGTCCTGGATTCGGCTAGGAGAGGGTTAATTCTTCACAAGACACTGGGAGGGGCCACAGCAGGGATAGCCAAGTGAACCAGCTAGAGGGATATCAAAATCATGTGATGTTCCATATGGTGTCCTAGCTGCTATGTAAAGGCAGGTCTGTGCCAGGCAGGGGAGCTTTAGATCACAGCCAGGACAGAGTAAGGACTTCAGATGAGCCCATTGTGTTTTATGGCACTTGCTCCATAAGTAATCTGTTTGAGATTGTTATTTCTGTTGTTTCTCCTCTTTTCATAACGTCCTATTACACTCTCCTTATCTCAGTGGACTCTCACCGTTTTCTCCTGATTTGCCTTCCCTACCCACCACAGGGTGAGAAACAGTGTCCAGGCAGCTGGACAGTGTCCCAGTTGAACCACGACCATAAGTACAAGGTGGTTTTACTTCATGGTGCTTCCAAGCAGATTAATTTCACTCACTCATGCCTTCTCCTCTGCCTGCTGACAAGAACCAAGATGTGCAGATGGTTTGGTCAGCATCACTGGTGTGCAATACAGCAACCTTAAGCAAATCCATGGTTTAAGGGCAGGCCCTCTGCTGAATGAGGCGGGTGCCCTGGTGGCAGAGGACACAAAGGCAGCAGAGTTATTAAATGCTGCCTTCATCTCCATCTATGCAGCTGGAGACTGTCCTCAGGAGCCTCTGATATCTGAGGCACCAGAGGAAAGCATGACAGAAGAGTCTCCCTTGGTTGATGATGACTGGGTTAAGGAACAGTTGAGTAATTGGGACATCCACAAGTCCATGGGTCCTGATGGCATGCACCCATGAGTGCTGAGGGAGTTGGCACAGGTCATTGCCAGACCACTCTCCACCATCTTCAGTAAGTCATGGTGGACAGGAGAGGTGCCTGGGGACTGGAGGACAGCAAACGTCACTCCAATCTTCAAAAAGGGTAGGAAGGAGGACCCAGGCAACTATAGACCAGTCAGCCTCACCTCTAACCCTGGAAAGGTAATGGAACAACTTACCCTCTGTATGTTGTCCTAAAGCATATCAAGGACAAGGGGGTCATTAGGAGCAGTCAATGTGGTTTTACCAAGGGGGAAGTCATGTCTGACCAACCTGATAGCCTTTTATGAGGACATAACCAAGTGAACAGATGATGGTAGAACAGTGGANTGACCTGTTGGAGGGCAGCAAAGGGAAAAAGGATCTGGGGATTCTAGTGGATGGAAGGTTGATCATGAGCCAGGAGTGTGCGCTTGTGGACAGGAGGGCCAATGCCATTCTGGGGTGTATTAGAAAGGCTGTGGTTAGTAGAAGAAGAGCATTGAGCAGTTGAGACCTGGATAAATTACTTGCATTGAAAAGCAGCTTTTAGTTTCAATACCTTCCCAAGAGCTCCTTCTTCCGGTACCAGGGGCAACTGACATATTTTTCTGGGATTGCAGAGTTGTTCTGGGAGTGCAAGACTTCCCAACACAGACTCAGCTCCAGCTAAGTGCCATTCCTATGCCCACATTACTTATATCAGTTACCCAAAAGTAACTATCTGTGTGTAGTGTATCACAGAATCATAGAATGGTAAGGTTGGAAGGGACCTCAAGGATCATCTAGTTCCAACCCCTTGCCATAGGCAGGGACACCACCAGCACTAGCACACCTCGTCCAACCTGACCTTGAACAC
>WBNM01046291.1:1210-11784 GCA_013399055.1 Ramphastos sulfuratus | reverse complement strand
ATTGTTATTTTTTTCATTAGTACAATGTTGATTTCTTTCCACATTTGCATAGTCCATCACCAGAACAGTTTTTCCAAGTTTGATTTAGGTTCCTTCCTTTAGAAACTACTTCTTCAGGAGTTCAAGCTGCAAGAGTTGGCGATATTCAGCCTGGATTAGAGAAGGCCCTGAGGAGACATTATAGCAGCCTTCAAATATCTGAAGAAGAAATTCTGTACTGTGAAGGTGGTGAGACACTGGAAGAGGTTGCCAGGGAAGATGTGGATACCTCCTCCCTGGAAGTGTTCAAGGCCAGGCTGGATGGGGCCTCGAGCAACCTGACCTAGTGGAAAGTGTTGGCAGAGGGGCTGGAACTAGATGATCTTTAAGGTCCCTTCCAACCCAAACCATTCTATGACTTTATGATGATGATTCAGTGATTGAATAATCCTACAATCTTCTGGGCATCTGTTTTCACTGTAGGGTGCCATTGCAGTGACTTCAACCAGTCTGTTCACAGAACTATGTGCACAGTTGCTTCAGCAGTGCCCAAAAACTCTGCTCGGGGATACTGTCACTTGTCAAATGTGCAATGCTTTACTGGGAGATACTTTTGAGGAGTTTGGGATTAAGGTNTGAACCTGAGGCAGATTTTTTTTCACTATGAGGGTGACAAAGCACTGGAACAAGCTGTCCAGGGAGGTTGTGGAGTCTCCCTCTCTGGAAATATTCAAGAACCATCTGGATGCCTTCCAGTGTGATCTGCTTTAGATGATCCTGCTTTGGCAGGGAGGCTGGACCAGACCATCTTTCGAGGTCCCTTCCAGCCTTTGATATTCTATCATTCTATGATTCTGTGAATTTGAGAGACCCCACAGGGATCTGTCCCGTGGACTCTCCTTTGATTTGAGTAAGTTTTACAGGACTCCTCTTCTTCCATTGTGAAGAGGAACCTCTAGCAACAGACCAATTTTTCTTATACCCAGAGCATGCTCTTTTAAAAATTGGTAATTGTTTGGCATTTATTTTTATTGTCACCATGCAATGTGCAGCCTGGAGCCTTGTATACCATATTGTGTCCACATCCGTTGCAGAACAGACAAAAAGTGATTTCCACTTTGCCCAGAAAAGATGGGAAATTTTTGAAGCAAGTCTAGTTCTGATCTCCTTTCCTCTCTTTTCCTTCCAGAAATGCACAAATTAATACCTAAATGTACATCAATTAATAAGCAATCTGCACAGGTGCAGAACAAATCACTCTCACAGCTTCCTGAATACATATCAGATGCAAACAGTGCTATCATTCAGTCACTAGTTCCAACCTGTGCTGCTATTCTCTGACTCAAGGTAAAACTGAAACAGAACAAAATCAACTTGCTTTTGCTCTGGCAGGATGGCAGAGATGGCTGCAGATCCCAGTTGAAGGCAGAAGATGCATTCTCCCCCACCACCTGAACAGATGGCATGTGCCTCAGTGCCTCAGAGCTAGATGTAGTTAATAATGCAGATTAGGCTCTCTCAGTTTGCTTAACTACACACAGTCCTTTCTCATGAAATGTGAGATCTGTATTTAGATCTTATGAAGCTTTAAGGTATGAAATCACTGCCTGAGGTCTGTAATTTATTACTTCATTTTACAGTAAGATAATGTACTGCTATACTACCGTACTGGAGACCTTGTAAAAACCCCAGCTGACAGATTTTTATACTCTATAAATTTAGACATAAACCACTGCCCTATTTTCATTATTTAGAATCTACTTTCTCTCTACCTCAGTATTTCTGTAGGCCTCTTTAATGACATACAGACATAATAAATTGTTATTTTTTTCATTAGTACAATGTTGATTTCTTTCCACATTTGCATAGTCCATCACCAGAACAGTTTTTCCAAGTTTGATTTAGGTTCCTTCCTTTAGAAACTACTTCTTCAGGAGTTCAAGCTGCAAGAGTTGGCGATATTCAGCCTGGATTAGAGAAGGCCCTGAGGAGACATTATAGCAGCCTTCAAATATCTGAAGAAGAAATTCTGTACTGTGAAGGTGGTGAGACACTGGAAGAGGTTGCCAGGGAAGATGTGGATACCTCCTCCCTGGAAGTGTTCAAGGCCAGGCTGGATGGGGCCTCGAGCAACCTGACCTAGTGGAAAGTGTTGGCAGAGGGGCTGGAACTAGATGATCTTTAAGGTCCCTTCCAACCCAAACCATTCTATGACTTTATGATGATGATTCAGTGATTGAATAATCCTACAATCTTCTGGGCATCTGTTTTCACTGTAGGGTGCCATTGCAGTGACTTCAACCAGTCTGTTCACAGAACTATGTGCACAGTTGCTTCAGCAGTGCCCAAAAACTCTGCTCGGGGATACTGTCACTTGTCAAATGTGCAATGCTTTACTGGGAGATACTTTTGAGGAGTTTGGGATTAAGGTGCTTTTTTTTTTGTTTATTTGTTTTGTTTTGTGTTTTGTGTTTGTTTGTTTGTTTTTTAAAATTATTTGTTTAGGAAGATTTTGCATTGTGTTGTTAGTTAAAAAGAAGAGGAGGCAGGGAAAATAAAGCCCACATTGTCTGTAAGAATTACTAATGAAATTGCCTCGAAATGTAATGTGCTTCTTAAAAGTTACCCTCATTGATTCCTGGGACAGAGATGGCAAATTTCAGAAATTATAGTGAATTGTACAACCAAAATCCATCTTTATTTAAAAAAACCTCTGAAACACATTATTACTTTTAAAGGCAAACCTGTACATTGTTCATCACAGTCAGCAATTTTGATTTTCACTTGTTTTTTGAGAGCAGATGTGGTATTCTGTTACCATATAAAGGGAGGGTATTAGGAGTGCAGGAACAGTGGCAGCTGGAGCAGCTGATACATGTTTTTAGCACAGAAACACCCACATAAGATGTATTGTATGGGCCATACATGGCTTATGGGCCATAAGCATGTAACATGCTTTTATATGTATGGAGAAGGATCTTCAGCTGATGATCACACCAGGTGCAAACATACTGCAGATGTAAATGCAGAAGGAGGTGCTATGCATCTGTGTAACTTGTGCCATGGTACAGAACACAGAGAAGGGGCTCTGCTGAGTAATACCAATAGCTGAGGTAGAGAAGTGCTGGGCAAAAGTGCACCTAGGAATTGTAATCTAGACACAATGAAGAATTTTGTCTGAGGAACTGTGCATGGATGGCTAATTGCACATACAGCTTTCTCTGAAATTGCCAGTACTGTCCTAATTTTCCTTTTTCCTTTTTATAATTCCCATGCCATAAGAGGCACATTATTTCTCAAAATTACATTAATATCTTATGTCACTGTCATATTCAGCACTGAGAAATTTAATTTCAGTCTAGAATGTTTTGATCCTATGGTAACTGCTAGAAACTGTCTTCTTAAGGACACAGCAATGTCATTGGAAAGACTCATAATGACTTTGGCTTTGCCTATAAATCTTTAGCTCTGCCTAGAAATTTTTGGCTCCATCTTAGAATAGAGCCTCCTAAAATTGATGGAAGAGGCCAGATTTTTCACTCCAAGTTTTTGCCTTTACTTTTTTGTATGCCTGTCTTTGTGTCCGTAATGTTTCTGTCATGAGGAGGGTGTAGGTTTAAGTGCAGAACAGAAGGGTGCTCCAGTACTGGAGGCTTTTAAGATAAGGTCAGACATGTGCAATCAAGTCAGGAATTATTTCAGCTTGTTTAGCTGACTCTGCCCTGCAGCAGAGGGAGTGACCTGGTAACCTTCAAAGACCGTTTTTTGTGTCTCAAAGCTGTGAAAACTCTTTTTCTGTGTTGCACCTCTCCATCTGAATTCGTATTTATTTCTCATGAGCACAGCAGTGTGTGCAATCAGCCACAACCCTCCTTCAAAATGGGCTGCATTTTCAGTCTCTAGACCACTGTCTTTGTTAAGCAAAGCAAGCATTTCACACTTTCTTCAGGGCTGCAGAGACAAAATGTTTCCCTTGACTTCACTAAAGCCACTGATCTTTGGTCTCTGCTGTCATCCCCTGTCTGCTGATAGGGGACTGCAAACCTGGAGAGATTTTAGTCCACAGAAAATTATGTAGGAAGAGGGATGTGTTTGTGCCACAGCATCCTTCTCAGTTGCTTGTTTCCTTGACATCTGCCACAGCTGGAAACAGGAGCTCTCATGTGCTCTTTTTATACGTGGCTGGACAAGGATTCCAATTTTCAGCAGTGCACAACATCACTGTCAAAATGAAAGAAAGAAGCAGTGACAGCTAAAATTGCCTTCATGGCCAAGCATGTGGAGAGTCTGGTTTGTGACATTTAATACATTTCATATCTAGGGAAACTGAGACTCAGAGAGGTGATATGGCTCATGGAAGCAGTCATGCAGGCTACCTACCATATCACCTACCTGAGATGACCTACCTGTGTGTCTGTGGGGACTGCTCTGAAAACCTGCCTTCTTCTGATCTCTGTCCTTAGACACATGGGTTGTCACCTCCAGGCCCACATCCTCCAGACATTCTCTCCCCACTTAAAAGGATCCTTTCTGTTACAAGGGTAGTCCACTGAGTCTCTCTCTGTTGTCCTGAATAGACAGGGAGCAGTTTGTGGAAATCTGGTGTAAGACTCCAGACTGATGCTCATAGAATGAAGCTTGAGCCTTTGATTCCTGCTTCCTGCCAGAGCAAGGTTATGAAGTGCCTTCTCTCAGTCCTATGCCCAGCAGGAAAGTCTTTCCTACATTCTTCACCTTGAGCTGCACTGTTCTGAATTTCTGAAAGCCATGGGCCCACTTCCTACTAATTGGGTAAGGACAGCTCACACCACTTTTACTGATACCTCCAGGTGAAGACGTTCAAGGGCAGGTAAAGCAGCCAGACATCCAGCTCTTCAAAGAACACTGCTCCACTCACCTACTCAGCCTCTCTTCAAGCAATAAATTGCTGGTCTCAAAGAGACTATCCTGATTCTTCCTCCCCTGTGGAAGCTGCAAGACTGTGCCCAAACATTCAAGTGATTATGTAATGCCTTCCCTAACAGAAAGGAAAGTAATTCAGATGGATCTTCATATAGGGAATCATTTGTGTTTGGAAGTGACACAAAGGCTTGCCCTTACTTCAAAGCATCTGTGGCTGCACTCAGCAGGTTTGATTGATGATGTGATTGCTGTCCATATGAAATGGTCATAGAGTCATAGAATACTTGGCCAGCCACCTGTTCTACCCCTCCAACCATTCTGAAGACTAAGCCAGCACTTTTTTTCCACATAAAAACACAAGAAAGACGTGATGTATTCAAGTCAGCTCTGAAATGTGTGGGAAGCAGCCAAAGATTCCTTAATATGCAATTTGGACAAACCATCAAAACAGAAAAAACAGAGCCGTTATGGGAAATTCCTGTAAATCAATTACAGATTATGAAGTGTCAGTCATTATTTAAATAAAGAGAAAGTAACAAGTATCCGTGCGTATATTTGTGTAAACAGTACATATAAACATGCATATATACATGTTCCTATATCACAGCTTTCCTTTATACACTTTCTGTCTGTCATCTCTCAAACTGTTTGAAAGATGAAAACAGGGGAACTGTGTAGATGTTGTCTGTGGCACAGTGTTTTGAAACCTGATTTTTGAAGCAGTTTGAAAGGAGCAAAGAAGAAAATCAGAACAGTTCATCATGGCTCAGCAGAACAAGGCACATAGCACCAGAGGCTTTGACAATGTGTGTATGTGCCCTGGTTCTGGTGTCCTCCCACAAGGTCTAGGAAGCTGCTGGGAGGTCAGGGTTTGAATAGCTTTAGAAAGCTGGTATTTGCTCTGTCCTGCAACTGGTCATATTTAAAATCTCTAACTTCTCCATCGCGGCAGCATGTTGGGAGACATTCTGAAAAGGGAAAATAAATCATAAAGCACCATTTAAAAAAAAAAAAAAAAAAAGGGAGGGGCTGTTATTTGAGGAAGAGATGGTTAATTACAGTTGTCTCCAAGATAATCCTGGTGTGTCATGATCCAATTCAAAATAAATGTGCTCCCTTTTTGCCCTTCATGTTCCCCACATAGACAGGATGAGGTAAGGAAGCTTTCCAAAGAAGGTGGGGAGGTAACATGGGCAGACAACTGAAGGTGTCTATTTAAACCCTCAGGAGAGAGCAGGTATCAGAGGAGCATAGACAGTCCACCAGACTGACTTCTGATAGTCTCAGAAGACCGTTTGGCTGGAGTTATTCAGCCTCTGAGCAGCTGTACAAAATCTGTCCCTCTCAACTCCTCTGGATGAGAAAGGTGATTTTATGGCTTTTGCCATGTTTAATCAGATGAAGAATCACCCTTGCTGTTTCCCTCTGAGGACTTAGTGAAAAATGAATATTAAATACAAATGTTAATCACTTACCTAATGGCAGTTATTGTGAGGATTAAATAATCATTTTCTGTAAAGTGGCTATAGATACTAATTATTGTTAATCAGCATCATTCTTAATACTGCATTTCACTGTGAAAGTTCTTGTAGGCTTTGTATGTTAGAAAGTTGTATTCAGCATTGCTTTTCAGAGGTACTGTGACTCCATTCACATGAATATTTTAGTTTAGTTTCTTTTTGGCTTATGGACATGGCAGCTTTGCATATAAATACATGAATATTTAAATACTATATATAACCTCATTGATAGTGGGACTCATTAACAGTGGATATAATTTATCTTCAAATCTTGATTGTGATGTTCTCCAGTGTCTTAGCAGAAGTTGCACTGATACAAGTCTCTGCCTTCATAATAATCCATACATTTAAGTTAGAAACAGTCCTGGAACAAACAGTGATGGACTTGGAAGAAATCATTAGCTTATTAGCTAAAATTTCACATCCTAAGTGACATCCTAGCATCAGACTCAGTGGGAAGGACACTACTCCACTGCACTATAAACACCACCATGACAGTAGGATGCTGCAAACTCCTGTCCCACTGAAAACAAAACCTCTGGGGGCTGCTGGCTGCTGAAAGACTGCCTTGTTTCTTCAGATGGAGCATGAAAGATCCTTGTGGGGCTCTACACATATGGGGACCTGGACAATTCAATCATTGAATATCACCTCCACTCTGGCAGGGTGCTTCCACCATGTCTTATGAGCATACAGACCACACTTGAGTTCCAACCCCCTGAAAATATAGTTTTGCAGACATAAAGAGAGGTGAGCAGGAGATGTGAGTTTGTGGGGATGATAAAGCCCACCGTGTATTTTTTTAAAACCCACAAAGAAATGCAGCATTTTCCCTCAGCCAGTCCTTTTGGAGTGCCCAAAGACATAATGAAGGAGCAAGAGAAGCAGAGATGGACCCAGTCTGGAGACAGAATCCAAAGTGAATTCATGCTTCCTCCAACTTCAGTTATATCTGCAATGGTGCTGTCTGGTCTCCCAGCCCACAGAGTTTATTCCTGAAAGACAAACAAGATATGAGGGAAACCCCTCCTGGAAGCAACAGTTTCCTCTCCTCATCATCTACAGCATTTCTTTCCCTCCAGTGTCTGGCTGCAAAGTTCTGGCCTTTTCTCTCCATCTCTTGAGGAAGCAGCTAATATCCAGATTTCTTGATCACATATTGGATTTTGCCCTTAGGTTTAGGAATTTGCATTTCCTCATCTCTAAAATCAATAACTAAAAGCTCCTCAATCTTGCACAAACATGTGATGCCCAGGAGGATCATACATGGCTAAAGACAGGCTGGACCATAAATCTTTATGAAACGTGAAAGTTTCTATAGTACACAGTTCAGATCTTGCAGACTGAACAGATGCTTGTAACACAGCACTTCCAAGTGTCCCTCTGAGGATGCTGCACTGGTGCCATTTCTGCTCACAGTGCAATATCCTGCTACTTCTGCTGCATTTTCACTTGCTGGGCTGCAGTGCATATACCTAACAGCTTAATGTAGGTACCTACACACGAAGCCTGAAACAGGAGTGTTGCTACAGTTCCCAGAAAGCACCTTGCCCAGTTGCTTCCCTTTCTGCCTGTAAGCAGCACTGAGGGATCCTTCAAGTTCACTTTTTGCTATCTCCAGAGAGGAGGCTGAAATCACTAGAGGGGGAAATCCCAAACAAAAGAAGAACCTTGCAGATCGATTTTGACACGGAGAGGAGAAACACCAAGGGCCAAACATTGTCTCACTCCGGCGCTCTCACACGCTCTGTACTCCAGCTAAGGAGGAAAAGACGACCCCGGCAGTCGGGTGAGTGTGAATGCTCTCTGTTCCCGTGGCCGCCTTCCCTCTTCCCCAGCATGTTTCCATGGCAACTGATCCTCCAGCGGGGCTGAAACCTCCTCTTTCTGCTCTGATCCTCGGGGCACTAGCTGGAGGCTCTCCGTCCTAGAGACATGCATCTGTCCATCCACCCATCCACCCATCCATACATCCCTCCCTCCCTGCTTTCTCTTGCATTTGTCTGCAGAGCAGGAGCCGGCGGTATGGGGCTGGGCTGGGCAGGCAGCCGGCGGCACATCCCTGGGACTGCAGGCAGGTAGCTTTGCTCCACCGGGGAGATTGTTCCGGAAAGGCGTTCCCCACAGAGCACCGAGCTCCCCTCTCACTGTCCCAGCATTCCCGGGGCTACCCACTTTGGAATTCCTCCACCCTAAACGAGCCATATGTGAGACTCTGGATGCAAATCAGGGATGGCAGCGAGTCACTTTGGGTGGACAAGAGCAGGGGGAAAATTGTGGTGGGAGGGAGCATGGAACTAAATGCTTAATGCAGCGGGCTGTATACAGAGGCAGCAAAGATCTTAGCCTACGAAAAAGGAGGAGCCACAGAAAGACACAGCACCAAAACCCTAGCAAATGTTTTCTGAAGCATTCCTGCACGACCTGGAGGAGATAGGCAGGTACGTGAGCAAAAGAGGGATTAATGGGCAGGCGAGCGTTTCCCAAGGAGGTAACTAGACAGTCTGCTGTTTCAGCACCACCTCATCAGCAAGTGGTGGTTGCACAGTGAGAGGAGAGTTGCATTGTCCCAGTTCTTCCAGCAGGTCAGTGTGCATCCTGCATAAACGTGGCCTCAAGCACATCTTTCACCTCAGAATGGAAATCAGAGAGGAAATATGGCTTTAAGAGAGGTTTCAGGTGAGGCAACTGTCTCACCAGGCAAGTGAGACAAATGCACTTCTGCCGTTGCCCCTACTGGTAAGCAAGCTGCACAGGCTCCCTGTGCTCCCATCTCTGTTTTCAGAACAAGAATGACAAGCACTTCCTTATTTCCCAGGGACACTTGAGAGGAGAATGCATCTTGTAATCCAGATTCATCACCCTGCAGGAGCAAAGTTTGTTCCTATACAAACCTTCTCAGTGTACCCAAGAAATATTTTGCTTCCTCAGCATTCGCAGCTTGTGGAGATACAGGGAAGCATGTCTTTTGAGAGCTGAGAAACCTCATTTTGCTGCCGCTGTGACGATCTCTGGAAAGGTAGTGAGGCAGAGCAGCTAGAGCGGAGGTGGAGCTCTAGCTCTAGTGGAGCTCTAGTGGAGCTCTCTGCCACTGGGTGTCACTGTGCGCACGAGTATAGCAAAACTGAAGCCGTCAGCATTTTCTCACATGTACGATAGAAGCATCCCGGCTTGTGAAGAGCCATGGCCTTGTCAGATTCCGTTTTGGAAATCAAGTCAAACCCTCCGGGGCTTGCCTGTGACAAATTATTCCTTACTTATATTCTTATGCTTCCCCTGCTTGTCTGGAGTGCTATGGCATGAGCATGTTCTTGAACCTACTGTCTACTTCAGGTATGTCTCCATTCCTCTGTAGCCTTTTCTTAAAATACTGGCAGGATCAGAGATGTTGAAATGACCTCTTGTCACTTGTTCTGTCTTCTTGCCCATTCCAGAAGAGTACAGGACCTATGCCTTAGTTATTGACATTAAAACAAGGGGAAAACTCAGTGCATCTACAATTTACCATCTTATTTTTGAAGGACAGACTTTTGCAAGGTTACAGGATCCTGAAAGCTGTCAGAATATTGTCTGAGACTGATTAAATCTGCTTAAATCCATGCAGGAGAAAAGCCATGATCCAAAAGGAGCACATAGCATTGCATTAACAACGGGGCTATGACAAGAGAGAATCATAGAATCATAGAATGGTAAGGTTGGAAGGAGACCTCAAGGATCATCTAGTTCCAAACCCTGCCATAGGCAGGGACACCTCCCACTAGCACAGGTTACTCAAGGCCTCATCCCACCTGGCCTTGAACACCCCCAGGGAGGGAGCAGCCACAACCTCCCTGGGCAACCTGTTCCAGTGCCTCACCACCCTCACTGTCAAGAACTTCCTCCTAACATCCAGTCTAAATCTCCCCTCTGCCAGTTTAAACCCATTGCCCCTTGTCCTGTCACTGCAAGACCTTGTAAATAGTCCCTCCTCAGCCTTCCTGTAGGCACCCTTCAGATATTGGAAGGCTGCTATAAGGTCTCCTTGAAGCCTTCTCTTCTCCAGGCTGAAGAGCCCCAACTCTCTCAGCCTGTCCTCATAAAGAGCTGCTCCAGCCCTCTGATCATCTTCGTGGTCCTCTTCTGGACCCGCTCCAACACTTCCATGTCCTTCCTGTGCTGGGGGCTCCAGAACTG
>WBNM01046287.1:103555-137608 GCA_013399055.1 Ramphastos sulfuratus | reverse complement strand
CCTGCCGCCGCCCTACGCTTCGCGGCCCCTGCACGCTGGCGCGGAGGCGCAGGCACGGTGCGGAGGAGGGCACGTCTTGCGCGGCAGCGCAACTTGCTCGCCCGCGCTGCCCGAAGTTGCCGCCCCCTCTTTCTCAGCCGGTGTGGCGCCGCTCGCCCCCGGGACTGGGGCCGGCCGGCGGGCGGAGCGCAGAGCGGGGCCGGGACTTGCGCGGGTGGGAGGTGCTGTGCCCCTGGTCCGGCGCCGGGCCCGGCAGCGAGCTGCCCCTCCTGCCGCTCGGTGAGGGGCGGGCGGGAGGCTTTGCACTGAGGTACCGCGTGTGTGCGCACGCCGGGGACAGCCCCAGTGCTAAGCCACCGGGGAGCCCGCCCGCTCTGCTTCCCGGGGATGCCCCTCCTGCAGCCCCCGGCGCGCAAGCAAGGCACAGAGGGTCCCCCCTCCTACAGCCCGCGCTCGGGGTCTGCGCACAGGGCCACCGCTCCTGCCGCCGGAGCTAGGGGGTGGCACGGGCTTCCCCGGCCGCCGTTCCTGCTCCGGGGCTGCGCGCAGCGCTGCTGTGCTGGGCTGCAGCCGCTGTGCCACCCGGCCGTGTAAAGCAGCGCTTCTCCGGGTCTTCCGGAGAGCGTTTCTGTGCGCAGCTGGGAGGAGAGGCGCAGGTAGCAGCTTTTGTTCTTTGGCCTCTGCCCAGTCTCAGAGTCTCGCTCGCCTCCTGCCCTCCGAGTAGCAAGGCTGTTGCTTCCCATAACAAAGTTACTGGCCGAGGTGGGAAGGAAACAAGTGTTTTGGGAGGACTTACTCCCGACGGCAGCCCGCCGTGGCCTGGCGACAGGGTGACCCCGGGTGGGCACCACCCTCTCGGCACCACGGGCAGCTGTCTACAGCCTCGTCTGACCGCGGTGCAAGTGTTTCGGACCGGGCCTCAAAGCATAGTACAGCGGCCCCGAAGCAGCCCTATGGCTAACCGGGTGGCAGCTCTCTGCCTTCTCCGTCAACAGACAAACACACTGGAGCAGGCTGGCTGGCTGCTACTGCTACTACCGGCTCCTCAAGACGCTTGCTCTTCCTTTTTCACTCTCCTCGCCGATTCCTCATTAACAACGCAGCACAGGCAGCAAGCGGCGGCTAAGCTGAGAGCAGCTGTGCTGGAGCTCTGACTGGAACCAACACCTGGGCATTGTACCGCCTGGCCCAGCTCTCTGCCCCCCACCTGACCGGTCCACAAGAGCAGGAAGAGACATCTGTATGAGACTAATTAACGGAGGAATAGAGGTGTGCATCCACAACCAGTCACTGTGATGGAGAGAACCAGCTAGGCAACGCTTCCCTGTTCCCTCCCTTCTTCCTCAATTTTTTTTTTCTTTTTTCCTAAGAGCCCCTTTCTTTTCATGTGGGTCAGGAGGCAGGCGATACAGTCGTGTTATTACTCTATAAAAATTACTCTGGCCAGTAAGAGGATGCCCTGCTATATAAAAGACTGGTGAGGGCACCAGCCTGCCTTCTTCACATGCACAAAGCTTTTTCCCTTACTCTGACCATTTCTTTCGTTCTTTTTTTTGTCCTGTATCTCTTCCCCAGTGTTTACAGAAAACAAAAAGAGAAAAGAGATGCTCCCTTTCTTCTTTGCCCTCAGCTTCATTTATGAAGTATGAAAAGAACACTGACCAAAATTTAAATATATATATATATATACACCACATTATATTTTCTTGCTTTTTATTTTGGCACTGAGCTTGTTCTGGCATTTCATACCAGTCCTAGTTGTCTTCCTCTCGCTAAGTTTGATTCTCAGGAGTAGAGCTGTGCATCTGAGAAGTTACAGCAAAGAGACAAAAAAAAGACAGTCCTTAGAGATAGAAAAATTGACAAGAAATGAGAATGTGTGGTGGGAAAACTAGCCAACCTGATTGTACAATGTTGAATGTGCACCTGACTATGAACTCAGTCACATTGTCATGGTGTTACAAACTTCTTGAGATTCCAGATATGGGAGATGTATTTCCTTGGGTGACATACTCTGAGCAGCAGCTCCATGGTTCAAGTGATTTTTAAATGATATTTAACATCAAAACATGTTTGCAGGATTGAGGCCTAAATAGCAATCCTATTTCTTGTTGCTTTTCAGTTTCCATTACTGCCTCTAACTTTAAGCACATATTTCATAGAACCATAGAATGATAGAATGATTTGGGTTGGAAGCCACCATAAATACCATCTAGTTCCAAATCCACTACCATGGGCAGGGCCACCTTCCACTAGACCCCGACCGACCTGGCTTTGTTATTTCTTCATGAAATAACAACAGCAATAACAGTTAAAAGATGATGTCTTATTAATTCAAAGCTTTATACTAGACGCAATTTATATATTTAGATCTCATTAACACCTATACAAGAAACTGGATACATGTATTTTGGACAGTATATTTCATGTATTATTTACTCAGATTCCAAGAACTAAGAACAAGGTAAACATATTTTCCTCTTCCATGTGTATATATTGATTTGTTGTACTTTAAGTGAGTTAGAAAGTCATTATGATACATTGGGTAAATCTGGATGCAAACACTTAAAGATGCAAGGCTTAGTGGCTGCTCTAAATCTCATGGGCAGTGCGGTGAGCTGTTCCAGACCAATCTAGAGATAGGGCTAAAGAGAATTTGGGATCAGAAATTGTCATAAAAATAATACCTTGTTATAGATAGCATTCTTAATGTGAAAATTAACTGGTTCCCGTGAGCATAGCCTTAGGTTTACCTAAGGAATCATCAAAGTATGCCTCTGTTACTTTTCTGCTTGCAATCCATCAAGATGGAATAAGCATTGGGGAGTAAGAGCTGCAAGAAGTTTTCAAGGATATGTGTTTGGAATAGGTTACAAACAAGCAAGAGCAAGCTTGGAAGTGCCATGTATTCATCAAATCCCAGAAAGCCTTTGCTCATCAGCATCAACTTTGTGGCTTCTCCTGCTGGAACTTTTCTGCAAGAGCAGTTTTACACTTGATACTGGACCTGTATGAGGGAAAGTTCAGCACATTGTACCTAGCCAGGCTATAAAATATTCAGTGGTCATCAAGAAGGAAAAAGTAGTGTCATTTAGATCATTTCCAGGGCATGAATGTTCACGTGGCAGTAAGAGTTCCTGCTGGTATTTTCCAGTCTTTCCATTTTCCTGCTGCAGGAGAGCAACTGAGCTCCACTGCAACATGACTAAGAGTTATCCTTGAAAGTAACCAGGAAGTCTGGGCAGAAAGTGTGTGAACCAGCACTTCTGTGCCTCTGCCTTGGCTGCCAGCATAAAGATGCTTCCTAAGGTTCCCAAAATGTTGTACAGCACAGCCAGTGCTCTGTGCCTTATGTTGGGCTTGTTTCATCATGCCATACAATCCCAATATTTCACATCTCTTTCCTGCATCTCTGCAGTACCACTCCCTTCCCCTCTCTCGAACCACCCCACCCCCAGAAGCAGAAGTAAATCTCTGCTAAGGTTACCACATTGCCTATAATCTGTTTTTCTTGATTGCATTTAAATGTCTGTCCTCTCAGCACAGGGCTGCTGCTGTATGTGCACATTGCTTTGGCAATATTCTCCCCTTTCTACTGATGCTAGTGTTGGAGTAAAGCACTTCTTATTTTTTTCTTTTAATTTTCTTTTTCTAAACATCATATTACTGCCCTTACACTTTCCTAACAAAGACAAAGAAGTTTCTCTTTGCAGGTGGTAAGCAATAGTTGGAGTCCAGCCTTAATGCACTGGCTTTGTACAGATCCATCAGCATGACTCAGCAGCCTGCAAGCCTGAACTCAGGTAGCAAACAGTTACTGGCAGAAGTCAGCTAAAACAATACCAGATGCAAAAATACTAACTGTAATAATAACAATAATGAAAAAATAATTAGTGGCCCTTTTTGGAGATACAGCTGCCTGACTCTGCTTTAATGGCTAATTTGGATTAAATCCTTTTGAGGCTATCCAGCATAACTACAGGGTGGGTTTTTTTTGTTTGTATGTGGTGTCTACCATGACAACAGCAAAAGGAAAACTAGGTGACTCTGGCAATAAATGCTAAAAGAATTACTTGAAGTTAGGCAAGGTATTACATTGTTAAACTGTTAAAGGAAGAGAGAACTTTGTATTTCTTAAACTTTCAAATTACCATAGAGTTAGATGTCATAACTTACATCCATCTTTACTCTGTTGTGATTAAATTGCTACACCTTAGAGAAACTGTATTACTTCACATTTTTAAAATCACCTCCAGTTCATGGTGATAAATATGAGATATTACTAAAACATTAAAAAAATATTATTGCTTCATATATTTTTCTCATGTTATTGTTTTTGCCTTTTTTTTTTTCCTACAGGATCATTGTTCACTTTGACAAAATTCTGCACTACTTCTACTTGCCTCACAGTGCTTTTAAGACACTGTATTTATCTAGATAGTGAAGGTAGCTCACTTCTAGTACCATGTTTTCGGGTGAAATTTCCAAGTAACAGAGCACAATTCGGGTTAAAAAAGGCCAGCAGTAAATGACAGAAGGAATAAAAGCAAGGCAGCTGTGTTTAAAGGAGGGCAAATCAAGTACCTGCATGTTGCACCCACTATAGAGGGGAATCAAATAGAAAGTAGGAAATAATATTTGTGGCACTCTTTTAAAAGAAAAAGTTCTTTTGTTAGATAAGAGGGGGTTTTGAGAGGGAGGAGGTTTTAACAAAATGCTTTGTACTTGGAAAGTTCAATCTTATGTGCTGTGCTTTTTGAAACAGTCACAATCAGAGCACACAGAATACAACAAACTATGTCCTCAAAATAACTGTTTTCACATGCTATTTTATATAAATAATCCAATAGTGATATCTACATTAAAAATCAGTGAGAATCTTGAGTACCTACTTTCAAAATTGTTGCATTTTTTCCTTTTAATTCATTCTTTTCTTGAAAGGGTTAATGAGTGAGCATGGCTTATAATGAGCATGTCTCGGTCTGTGAGTTTTGCAATAAATAAGTCTGGGAACAGTATGAGTTAAGGCAGCTTATGATCAAATTCACTGATCTGCACCATCTGTTCTTATGTATTAATTTTATATATGACAATCTTTCCATAGAAAGAGAATTCAAAACATGCTCCCAGGAGGTTTTTTACAGTGAAGTGTTTGTTTGTTTTTAAAATTGTGATGCATCAGCCAGATTTAAATGATGGCTGATGAGTAGCACATATGGCTGTAACGACACTGAAAGCAGAGAGAGCACACAGATAGGGTTAATCAAACGCAACACTGGAAAGTTTGGCTTTGCAGGGACAAGTAACTCGAAAAGAATATGTGATGCAGAGGGTTAAAAAAGGGGAGAGAAAACCATAACAAACAACCCCCAAACAAAACCAATCAGCTGAAAAGCCCCAACCAAAACCCAACATCGAAAAATACTGTCAATTTGAGAATGAAGTTGGAGAGATCTTTAGAAATTAAATCTAAACTGAGAAACCTGGCTTTGACAGAAGCAGTGGGGAAGAAGAGCTTTGTCTTCTATGAATCAGATCCCACATGCTCAAGTTGGACACCCATGATTCAGCAGCCATAAGGTGCTTCTGTGTTATTCAGAGCTCAGTTTTCTGGCCAAATATTTATCTCGCTAAACTTACAACAACAGAGACAGGAAGAACTATAGAGACAAGGCAGAGATGTGGATGTGACATGAGCTACACACAATGTCCATCTTTACTACTGGGCATTGGTTTGCATCCTGAGTACATTCATGAGTGTTGGGTAAGGTATCTGGAGTCCTGTGTGCAGTTCTGGAGCCCCCAGCACAGGAAGGACATGGAACTGTTGGAGCAGGTCCAGAGGAGGCCACCAAGATGCTGAGAGGGCTGCAGCAGCTCTGCTCTGAGGACAGGCTGAGAGAGTTGGGGGTCTGCAGTCTGGAGAAGAGAAGGCTTCCAGGAGACCTTAGAGTAGCCTTCCAGTATGTGAAGGGGGCCTGCAGGAAGGCTGGGGAGGGACTATTGACAAGGTCTTGTAATGACAGGACAAGGGGCAATGGGTTTGAACTGGCAGAGGGGAGATTGAAACTGGATGTTAGGAGGAAGTTGTTTGCAGTGAGGGTGGTGAGACACTGGCACAGGTTGCCCAGGGAGGTTGTGGCTGCTCCCTGCCTGGAGGTGTTGAAGGCCAGGTTGGAGGAGGCCTTGAGTGACCTGTACTAGTGGGAGGTGTCCCTGCCTATGGCAGGGGGTTGGAACTAGATGATCCTTGAGGTCTCTTCCAACCTTACCATTCTATGATTCTATAAATAAATAAATATGTGACTGTATGGTTGGTCTTTATCCCAATGATTGTGCACAAAGAAGTGAAGTAAGTTTGCATAGGTAGTTGTAATCCAACTACCTGAAAAAATACAAAAGAAATTGTTATTATTCCACTGTTGATAAACATCTGTCTGAATGTGGGGGATGCACAAATATCTGTGTATAGGTACACCTGCATCACATAACCTGTTCTACCATTTTCTTTTTTTCTTGACCTTGCACTCTAGTTATGAATAAGAGCTAATCTTAGATAGCTAACAAGATGTGACATGATTGTAGTCCATAGCAGTACGCCTGAAGGCTAGAGGATTTTTGTGTATGTTGTTTTATTCATGTGTTGTCCTGGAGAAGACTGGAAACATCGCATAAGAGTGCTGAACACTCAGTCTCAGCCTCTAGCCAAAATACAGCTAAAGGACTCTTTTCTTTTGAAATAAAATTATATCAAATTTAATGTAATTTCTATGGGGGTTTCGTGTTGTTTTTTAATGGAAAGACAATTTGCACTAGGGCATGTCTGACTAACCTTTTCTAGCCTGCACAAATGCAGACAATTTCTAGACAGTAGGATACTTACTCTATAATTATATCAGGTAAGTCGAGGTCAGTAATTTTGAACACCTATGTCAGCATTTATTAATTTATCTTCTCTTATTTTTATTCTGAATAACACAAGCGCTTTTTCACAATCAAAATTTCGTTTCTCCATCTCCTACTTATCAAGCTTTATATTCCATCCCATTGCTCCTTTGAGTTAAATCATTATTCTGTGAGACCATCTAGCAAATCTGTACAAGACAGATTTCCCTTCCCCCTTTCCTCCCCCTTCCCCCCCTTTCTCAGTGCAGCTGCACTAAGATTTTTCAGAGTTCGTGTTTGGCTCTCTCATATAGCTAAATATCTGCACTGCTGCAGCTCTTTGAGCTCCTTGCAGCTTGTAAATGACTCATGCAGCACACTCCTTTCCCTCTAGCCAACACGGAGAAAGCCTGGAAAACTCTGCCTGGGAATGATCCTCCTTCTGGGTTACATCACAAATTACTTCCTTTACAGCATAATGCCCAAAGGCACAATCCAGCCTGAAACGCATTGTCATCCTGAAACATGCAAATACAATTGTTCTTAAGAGAAGTTATAGACATAGAATCATTTGAACTCCTAAACCCAAATCTCATTCAGGTCAACCTTTCCAAACTTTAAGAAATTTCTTTCTTTTTGGTAGATGGCAATAAATGGCAGTTATTGTGTCTGATGCAGATGGATTGTATTAGAGGGCTGCAGCAGCTCTGCTATGAGGACAGGCTGAGAGAGTTGGGGCTCTGCAGCCTGGAGAAGAGAAGGCTTCCAGGAGACCTTAGAGTAGCCTTCCAGTATCTGAAGGGGCCTACAGGAAGGCTGGGGAGGGACTATTGACAAGGTCTTGTAATGCCAGGACAAGGGGCAATGGGTTTGAACTGGCAGAGGGGAGATTTAGACTGGATGTTAGGAGGAAGTTGTTTGCAGTGAGGGTGGTGAGACACTGGCACAGGTTGCCCAGGGAGGTTGTGGCTGCTCCCTCCCTGAAGGTGTTGAAGGCCAGGTTGGAGGAGGCCTTGAGTGAGCTGTGCTAGTGGGAGGTGTCCCTGCCTATGGCAGGGGGTTGGAACTGGATGATCCTTGAGGTCCCTTCCAACCTCTAATAGTCTAATAGAATTCTATGATTCTATATTAGAGGAAATGGAGATATATACAAAGCTATCCAAGCAAATCTCAGTATTTCCTGTGAGATTAAAGCAGCAGGTTTAGCACAAATGAATTTTGGAAAAGTTCAAAGTTCTTCAGATCCATCAGCTCCTTTAGATAGGTAGTTGTTGCAATGATCACTGATAATTAAATCTATATTCTGCCTACTTACTGTTGGCCAAACACCACCTCCCTCAAAAGAAAGAAATCTGAAGGTTTGCAATTTGGGTTCCAGATTTAAAAAAATTAAAAAAAGGCAATGAAATCACCATCTAACAGCCTGGTGTCTTCTGATCTTCAAAACTCCAAGTGACCATGAAATTGTTGTTATGAGCACCTAACACTTCTGACAATCAAGCCTATGCTGTTCATTACCTATTTAGGTAGTGAAAAAAAGGATACACTTTTCTGTGTAAAATACACCTCACTGTGAAGAGTTTTGAGCTCACCCTGTAACGGGGAACTTCACTGTTGTAATAATAGTGAAAGAGATTTAGTTGCTATGTAATTGTGTTTGAGTACGCTTACTTTGACACATAGAGTGTTTCCATGCCAGAGAGCAGAATTTCTTGTGGAAGATATATCATACCTGTTAAAAAAATCTGCTGGAGTAGCTCACACTTGTGTTGAAGCTTCACTTTTCCCCACTGCCTCAGCAGATATAGTATCTGGTTCTTTTTTTTCCACATGCTAAACCCTTTTCTCCAGTTTCACACACTGAATAAGAACATTTTGAACTGGAAAGGCTTAAAGCAAAGTCCAGAAATGTGTCAAATCAAATGCTTAAGCACACCAAAAAGTAATAAGAAGAGAATCAAGTATTCAGATGAATGCAGTCTGCACCCTAAAATTTCTGGTACATGACATTCACTACATCCACTCATCCAGTTTTAATTTTCACAAAGACTCAAGACCTAAGTCTCTGCTAGGAAATCACCCAATGGTAAGGTATATTTATAACTCAAACACTCATATTGTTAAGTTACTACCTAAATTTTTGGCTTACACTGAGCAAATACTTCCAAACAACTGCCAAAGACAGCTGTCAACTGACAAGTGGAGACCTGGTTCTGGGTAATCTTTAGTGGAAGAGTGTGTCTGCAGACTGTCTGGTACTACCAGTGGTGAGCACCTGCAGGACAAAGGAAGGACTTTGGGTGGAATGGGCTATGTATCTGTACTGCCTACACAGACCAAACTGGCCACTGCTCCAGTCTGGTCACTGCACTGTTAGCAGAAGCTCAGTCTCCAAAATCCCAGATGAAGTGTCACATGCTGAGGGACATGCTGATTCTATGCTCTCTGCCTTCCAGATTCCTCAGTTCTTTTGTCAGATGGAAGGCCTTGAACAACAACAAAAGGTACTTCAAATTGTCAGAAAAGCCTGCATGGCAGTGCTTTATAGGATATAGCAAACCTGTTGCTAGTAACATATACTTACTGCTTGTGCAGTTGTGAAGCTCATATTTTGTTAATTGATTTGAGAAACACCTCACAATTTTTATAGATTTTTAAAAATAAATTTCAATTCTCTTTGAATACAAAACAGAACAGGAATACAAAGGGAGAAACATCCCAGGTTATTTCTGGAGAAGGTACCGATTTTAAAGAAAAAAAATTCTTCCTCTGCCTTTTGAAACTTAATATGCAGTGTTTTTCTCAGCAGCAGACCTGCTTAAGTACAAAGAAATGTATAGGAGAAATTGCTCTTCATTTCTGAAGATACACATGGGAAATACAACTGCAAGCATCAAGGTAACTTTGGAGGAAACAATTATTGATGGCCTTGTTCTTAGAGGTTTTTAAGAGGAATAATTATAGACCTCTCAAGGTAGAATTACAGGCATTTAGAGGAATGCTAGTTCTTAGCCTACATCTTCCCTATCAAGAAAGTCATCTGCAGTGCAATTAGTAATACCAGTAAGATAGCAATACCACAGTGGAGCACAAAAGGTAGTCTAGTAATTCTTTTTTAGCTTTCTCACACTTGCCTAAAATGTTTTTCCCCCTCTGTATTCTACAACATGCCTGCAACTTGGAATAAAATGCATTTCTATTCATATATCCCTCTTTCATCTACAAACTACCTTACTTATCTGTTCCAAAAGGGAGCATGTATTCTTAGTTAATAGTGATGCAGATGGGGAGATGCACTGCAGCACAGAAAGAATAATATAAACCCAGTAGAAACCAGTGAGTCTTGGGGACCATTTTTATGAATGAGAATGGCAAAAATAGAGAGAGAGGAGGAGGAAACTGGGAAAAAATGAAACAGTTTGAAGATTGCCAATTATAATACTGTTGATAAGGTAAGCAATCTGCTAGAAATACTAATTATAGCTTCTAAAAACATGATTAGAACATAAGTGTTCATATAATTGTGGCTACAAATAAATCTGAGCTCTGTAAATATGAAGGTCATTTGTCACAACATAGTGACATTCCTGTTCCTTCTATACACACTGTAATTGTCTTTGTATAAGAAGCATATTCTGTGATTGTTACCTGACATTAAAAATCTTCCAAATACAAGAAAAAGCTTAACGTGAATGTAAAAAACAATTTGAGTTTTAATATAAAGAGCAAATACATTTTATTAGTTGAAACAATCCATATACACAAAATATACACAGAGAAGAAAAGATACTATTTGTATAATTTAAATCTGCAGGAAGCAAAGGTTCTTAAAAATATCAGACATCTCTGTGTTGCAAGGCTTCATTTAAGTGATCTTCATACAAGTAGAAGTATTGACTTGAAGTTAGTACTCTTGTGAGTAAATAATATTTCTGGCATTTATAACATTTGCAGGAAAGATTTCCAACTCAGTAGAGATCCCTTTTGGCCCCACCACCACTTCGAGCTGTGGGAGGAATTTTTATAATGTGGATTGCCACTGGCTTTTCAAAGCTGAAAATACTCTTGTAGCTTTATCAGTATGTAAGATAGAATCCCTGCTTTAAAAAGAGGTTGAAGTTCCAGGAAGAAAATAGTGATGGAATAGAGGGGTAAAGAAATGAAGAAAAGGCTTTATCATAATGCATTTTGTATATTTCTTGGGTTTAAATTTAGCTTTGTTTCTTTGAAACTGGGAGTTAAACAATTAGACTACCATTGTGCATGCCATTCTCACTTCAGCCTAGACAGGGTAACCAGCTTATTTATTTCTGCTTCCCCACCTCCAAGTGTAAGGTCCTGCACCTGGGNCAGGTTGGAGGAGGCCTTGAGTGAGCTGTGCTAGTGGGAGGTGTCCCTGCCTATGGCAGGGGGTTGGAACTGGATGATCCTTGAGGTCCCTTCCAACCTTACCATTCTATGATTTTCTCTTACTAGAGGTTCCTCAGGTATACTAATTTCATATCCAGATGTGTTATTGTATTTTTTATTCCCAATTAATCTAGATTTCCTTTAAAAGATTCACTGTTAAAACATTTCAGTGGATAAGGAACACTAAATACTATCTATACATCAAGTTATTCCGGGAAGTCTGAAGTGATGGTGCCAGCTCAAAGGATTAGAGGTTACAAACAATCATCTTGTAGATGGCAGCCTTCTTGTTGTGTAGTCAGATAAATATATTTAAATTCACATTGTTTTCAAAAAACAAAAACTGTCAAAGCATAATGGAAGATATAGACTCCAGAAATCCAAAGAATACTTGGAGATGGTAGAGGACTAGAGGCAGATATTTGAATTTGAATAGTGAGCCATAAAGTAACCCCAAAAATTGTTTAGAAGATAAGTGTGTTTTTTTTTCCCAATCTCTATTTGAATATTTTTGAAAGAGAGAAAATAAACTAAGCAATGAAGATTGGGGAAAAGCTGCAGAAGATACAGATGAAAAGTGCAAGAATTGGAGGGGAAAAGATTGAGAATTAATGAGAAGAGGAAGTCATGAATGCAAATATGGAAGAAGAGCTGGAAAAAGTGAAAGGTGTAAAATTTAGAGCGTGAATTAGAAATTGCCTGAAGTAGAAGTGCAATATTTTAGGTCAAGCCACAGGCAATTCTAGTCAAGTGAGTACAGGAAGGATTTTTTTAATTCAAAATTTCAGTTAGCAATCACAGAAACTATGTGAAAGTTTTAAGAAGATAAGCAGCGGTGTGGAGGATATTGACCTGATAATAAAAATGGAGTGTGCCTCACAGAAGTAATATTCCTCTTGATAATTTCCCAGAGATTGCCCGTTGGCATTTTTGGAAAGGTAAAGTAGAAAGTCATAGGTTGTGAGGTATTCATCTGTGTCTGCTGAGGCTTTATATGGCTTCAGAATGTGTGTAGCACTTTAATAAACTTGGTCAGGAGGCAGGAGAGTTGGCAACAGGATAGGAGTCAGAAACAGAAGCTGCCTCAGTAATGTCTGTGTTGTGTAGCTGTAAGTCATTGAATTGGCAAATGGAAGAGTAAGAGGAATTTCATTTTGTTTGATTTGTGAATCAGTAACTCCTTACCATAGCAGCCGAATCTCTTGAAATATTTAGATTTGCTTTTGTAATCTGCTCAAAGACTTAAGGCTCTGTATCATCTCCCTTTTTCCAAAGACAATGAACAGTCATAAAGTATGTCTCAGGAGTATCTATAATTCCCAGAGTTTGAGCCTGCATAAATGAGAGTAAAAAGCTTTCTTCAGTCTGATAGAATCCCCTCAGAATCCGCTGGCTGAATGCAAAGTAAGTGTGGATGGAGAAGGGACCACTCTTTAGCTGTCTTTTCAATGGAAACTAGGTTCTGGCTCACACACCCACTGCCTTTTGCCTTCACAAGCAATTTTAGTCATTTATGGAGAGATGAATGCATCTTCACAGAGAAAGAGAAATTGACAGTGCATGTCTTTGTAGCATGTATCCTGTATGTGTGGGCAAATTCAATAGCTCTTCTTTGTTAGTGTGTAAGTCTTTAAGATTGTTTAGTCCTTCGCATCTCCGTTGCACAGACAAGCGTGCAGTGCACTTCTGTCATAGAATGATAGAATGGTGAGGCTGGAAGGGACCTCAAGGATCATCTAGTTCCAACCCCCTGCCATAGGCAGGGACACCTCCCACTAGTACAGCTCACTCAAGGCCTCCTCCAACCTGACCTTCAACACCTCCAGGGAGGGAACAGCCACAACCTCCCTGGGCAACCTGTGCCAGTGTCTCACCACCCTCACTGTAAACAACTTCCTCCTAACATCCAGTCTAAATCTTTCCTCTGCCAATGCATTATGTTAAATGTTAGAGGGACTGAAAGATTAGTAGGTCATTAGAACAGGATGAAGAACACAACATGGAGCTGATGTTCAGGTGCTTGTCTCTGTTTCTACATACCAATTTTCCTTAATGGAATGAACCATAATCTCCCCTGTGAAAAGACTTACACATTGGTTGTATCAATTGTGGTCAAGATTCAGTGTTTCCTGCTTTTTCCTTCTAAGTGGACTGGAATCACATATGGTATTATATACTAACAGAAGGCAGTGGATGTGCAGTCCAGGAAACTGCTTACTTTCTCAGGGATTATCAAGGAACCTTGGGACTAGTCAGTTTTGTGCTTGTAAGTGCAAATTTTCAGTATCTACATGCAAGCTGTACAGATAATATGGTGATTCTTCTCAGGAACATAACAACTGTGTATTCTAAGTTTGAAATATTAAAAGTACTGCTGGTGTGCATTTAAAAACAGATCCTCTGAAATAGGTAATGCTACACTGTTCCTTGCTTTGTCATAAACATGGGCTAGGGACTCTCAAAGACTGTAGAAACTATAGCCTTTCTTTAAGATTGTCTGTAGACAAATATACAATGCACAAAACTNCCATTCTATGATTCAATGATTAAATACATTCAGAGCTTATCAGTATTATGCCTTAAAACACTCTTCTGTACTGGTGGAACACTAGTGTCTCTTTATAGGAAATTGTATTGGTTTAAGCTGGAGAGAAATGGAGTTTGACAGAAGCCAAGACAAAATCTCTGTCTTTCTTCCAGAAAAGGTATGTGACCAAAAAAAAATGCCAAACGAACAGTCAAAAAACTCTTCTATATATTTCTCTTCCTTGAAGAGCAGAGTAAATAAAAGATTATGAACTCTTCACTGCCTGAGAAACCCCCCCCTTGATACTGGAGCAAGCAAAGGTAAGACTGATTGTGAGGTGTAGTTCACGTCTTTGGAGTTCCAGTCATACTAATGGGAAAACACACCCTGGCAAACATTGTACCTCTGCAGAGGTGTGCAAAGAGAATACACCTTCCAACCACACCTTCAGTTCTTGCTGAAATCTTGCTAGGGCTTTTTGTAGACCTGTGTACTTCATCAATTTTGTATAGCCATGCAGCCATGCTTTGCTTTACTTTTGATCAGTGCCAGGGGTGCTGCCTGCCTTTGGGAGCCGTCTTTGTGCGTACGATGTTACAGCTCTCATATACAAACTCAGCTGAGCCAGTATAATGACAGCTTCTACAGAAGGGCAGAGAGGGAGATGTCACATCTGACTCCCCAGCCATCCAAAGGTGCTGTGAAACTTGGAATTTAATCTTTGAGATTAGCTTTTAAAAACCTAAGGCTCTAGAATCAGGGTTTAGACTTTGTAGAAGTCAATCTGTGTGTTTGAAAGCCCAGTGGTTAATCCTAGGAAAGCCCAAACTTCATTGGAGTGCAGCTTTTAACAGCAACGTTGGTTTGCAATTGCTATACATGCACGATAACACACACACACACATTTGTGTAACTATATGGTACAGTTAGGCACTGAATGGTTATATATTCCTGATAAGAACCAACAAATCAGTTAAATAAATTGGCAAGGTGTATAAAAGCTTCTGAATCATGTTATTCATAAGGCAACTGCCTCAGCTCTGTGTGCAGGATCTGCTTGTGACAAGAAGGAATGATCAAATACAGCTCAGATATGTGTAGATCAATACTTGAAATTCCCAACTGTAGGAAACAGCCTCTGAAAAACTGAGCTCTGTGCAGGCTTATTTCTGTACATTTAAGTCTTTTAAAAAAATAATTAATGAAAGATGGGTTTGTCTGGATTCCTTTCTTCTTTAAATTTTATTAGACATTTTAATAAGCACACATTTGTTTTGCTCTTTTGGAAAAGAAGTAACAGCTTGTGCTTCTTGATTGGCATACTTTTTAAGATGGAATGTCAAACTTGGATAATAATGTCTCTAAATGTGTTTATCAAGTCTCTACAGATGCCTTCTTTTTTTTTTAGACAGCTTGGAGTGTGAAAATAAAGCTGGGTGTTTGAAAGTGTCAGTAAACCTCTGCTTCTTGCAGGATGGTTTCAGATTGCTGGGATTTTGTTGATTGGATTTTGTTGTGATGTCCTGAATCAGTGATGATGTGTGTGTCTACTCAAACAGCTGAAATGGAATATTCTGAAAAACAGAGTTTCATAAAAACACTAAACAGTATGAATACAGAACTTGAATTGTTTTTCAGTACATTCATTTTTATGAAAGTTTGCAAACAATGATCAGGTCTTAAATCCAAGAAAACAAGATTTCTATTCTGTGCAGTCACTTGCTTATACCTACTTCCTGATTCCCTTTATTGTAACTGTCTGAATGAGATAGCTACTGATTCATAAAATGTCATGTGTGTAAACTGCACCTTTGGTTTTATTACTACTGCACAACATGATGTTGAGTATTTGGCTATACTGAGTTTTGATAAATAGTATAGAAGCAGCTTTCCACTGCGATGAAATTGTGTTTGGTCTGGTGTGAATGAAAGCAGAATCTGAGTTGTTTCATTCAAGGGAATCTTAATTTCTAGTGCTGTGCTGATCTGTTAAACCGATGTGCAAGTATTTACTCTCTCGGTACAGAGTGCACTGCCACAGACAATTAGTTTTTAACACACCACTGGGTTCAATAAGGGAAATGAGAAAAAGGATCTGCATTGTATAAAACCTTTTTTTGGGGACGTGTGACTGATGTGTAGCATTATACCAACACTGAGATGTTTTAAAATAGGAACTTTTACATATGTCTTTTTACTTTTACTGATGTCATCTACCTGGACCTGAGTAAGGCATTTGACTCTATCCCACATGGCATCCTGGTCACCAAACTGGAAAAACATGGACTGGATGTGTGGAGCACTGCTGGGTAAGGAATTGGCTGGATGGTGGCACCCAGAGAGTGGTGATCAAGGGCACAATGTCCACCTGGAGACCAGTGCCAAGTGGCTCCCTCAGGGGTCNAAGGTCTTGCAATGCCAGGACAAGGGGCAATGGGTTTGAAGTGGCAGAGGGGAGATTGAGACTGGATGTTAGGAGGAAGTTGTTTGCAGTGAGGGTGGTGAGACACTGGCACAGGTTGCCCAGGGAGGTTGTGGCTGCTCCCTCCCTGGAGGTGTTGAAGGCCAGGTTGGAGGAGGCCTTGAGTGACCTGTACTAGTGGGAGGTGTCCCTGCCTATGGCAGGGGGTTGGAACTAGATGATCCTTGAGGTCCCTTCCAACCTTACCAGTCTATGATTCTATATTAGATGTCCTATGTACATATTCAAATGCTTGAGCAAATTAAATGATTTAATAACTGCTGACTACTTCAGAATTCATTCAGTTCACTTCATTCTAGCGGTAAAAAGATTCAGTCAACAGAAGTTCTATGTTCCTATCCAAAGGTGGTTTGTTTATGTAAAGATGCAAGTGTGCAAATGCCCTAATGTTAAAACTGCACTGCTTTATGTAGACAGAATTTGTTATTTTGAAGGCATTTTCCTTTTAAAGATTCTCACTCTAGTTTTTGTCTCCAAGTCTAAGTCACAATAATCTGTAACCTGCACGACAAGATTCATTGGATTACTCCATCAATTGCTTATTAGTAGTACCTCTTGTTTGTTAACATAAATCAATTGTAACATTAATGGTATGTTAATACGTATAAAATCACAGAGATGGTGATTAAAACAGTTAAAGTTTTTGACTTAAGCTGTTGGAGGTAGATTTAGGTTCTTTGTAACTACTGTGATAGATCTAATTCATCAATACTCAAATAGGAGAGAAGTCAAAGAGAACAGATTAAAACAGTACAAGTGGCTGGAACCTTAGAAAAAAAAGAAAGGTTGGAGTGGAGTCTTTAGAAATGTGCTTTTTTCCTAGCTGGTAGTATCCTTGAATAGTTGGAATTTAAAAAAAAAATATTATATATATTTTTTGCCTTGGAACTTTTCTTTACATAAAGTGATTAATAAAAACATATTCTTCAGATACTGTGGGTTAGAAAAGACTGCAAAGAACATGTTTGAAAGGAATGAGTTGGTTTCTTTTTTTCAGAAGAAATCTATAGATGAGATTATTATTATTTATTGTAGTAGATCCTTTAAAGAACAGGACCAAAGTAACAGGGCTTTCAAGATGTCATGAATTTGATAGTGGTTCCATAAAGACAACAGTGCATCTAGAAATGAGCAACCTACCATTAAAAGAAAAACAAACAACAAAACCACAACAAACCAAAAAATAATAAAAAAAACCCCAACAACAACAAAATGTGGCATCACATAAAGATCCAATTCCTTACTTATTCCTTGCAGAATCCTAACCATAACAGAGCACACAGCAGTAGTGCATCCAGGCAAAATGATTTGTGATGAACATTCATTTTGAAGGGAGAAGGTGAAATTCTTCTGAATTATTGAGAAGGGCTGAGTGATCAAACACACTTTTTTTCTAAGCAACTCCTATCACTTCTGTTCTACTTTCAGAGTCTCGTTTTATTTCATCATGAATACTTTGCATTTATAAAGTGCTTAGCACTGTGGTGTGTGAAGCCATGAAAACAGCAATTGGATTAAAACTGTGAAAGGCCCAGACAAATCAAAGCATTTAAGTAACGCGATTCATACGCCCAAACTCAAGAGACTGTCCCTCAAGGAATAACATTATTTTAGCACTGAATTATTTATGTCATTTCTCTTTATTTCTGAATTTCACCTGTGTTTCCTGGGGGTGTGTGAAGTCATAGAGAAGTAAAGACATAAATGTGGCTTTTGTCTTTCTGTAGATAATGTTCTGCTCTACCAGATTGTGGGAAGTCTCCTGTGCCTTCTACTTCCTCCATCTCCATTTTCTTTAGCTCTATGGCACATCTTCTCAGTCTTCAGCAATTCATTATTCAGTGCCCCAATCAACACAATCTCCTCAACCACATTTGCACACCACCTAGAGTGATACAGTCAAAACACCAATGGCCTAATTCCTTTCTACAGGATGAATGGAAGAGAAGATCCAGCTGGTGGTGGTGATTAGGAAAGATTGTGCCTTGTGCTTCAGTTTTAGCTAGGGGATAAAAGTCCTACCAACACAGGCACTAGAGTTACAGAGGGATAAAAGGATCTGCATAGAATCATAGAATGATAGAATGGTGAGGTTGGAAGGGACCTCAAGGATCATCTAGTTCCAACCACCTCCCTGGAGGTGTTGAAGGCCAGGTTGGAGGAGGCCTTGAGTGACCTGTACTAGTGGGAGGTGTCCCTGCCTATGGCAGGGGGTTGGAACTAGATGATCCTTGAGGTCCCTTCCAACCTCACCATTCTATCATTCTATGATTCTGTGACATTGATTCCCAAACCAAAGGAATCTCAGGTACCATCACAATATTTCAGCCTGCTCATTGTGGAATTGGGTACTCAGTGACCTCCAAATAGTAACTTACTCAGTGCAGCTACAAGTCACCATAATGTTGTTATTTCTTTTTTATTGAGATTTATGAATAAAATACAGAATATAACAAAAGGAGGAATGTATGGTGAGTTTGAATGGGATTAAGGAATGGAATCTCTCTTGGCCTCTCTGACACTAGGCTTTTTTCCAAGCAAACTTTACAGTAGCTGTAAATGAGAGTAACAGTACAAAAATTGGGGGAAAAAAAGTTACAAGTGCAAGGCTGCAATTTTTAACAAATAGCAATTACAAATGCAAAATAAACATTGAGATTTGACATGAAAAGTCCACATTAAGCAGGTGTTGCTATATAATCAAGAAATGTGAGAGGAAAATGCTGAAAATTAATTTCAACATGCCTAATGAAGCAAAGAAGCTTAGAAGTAATACTCCTCAATTCACAGAGAACAAAGGAAAAATTGCTCTTTCCAGGTATCTCAGCTGTGTTTTGTAGACTTGATAATTATCTCGTTTTACAAATGCAAAGATTAGCAGTTGTATTTTTCTAAAGTTCTGATGGAACCCATTAGATTTGGTAAAATCCTCCTGTGTGTGTGTAAACCTGAAGTAATCTCTCCTTTTACATTCCTTACTTTCCTTGTTTATTTATATGATTTCCAATCTGAGATCTCAGAAGGGAATTAAGAGCATATTACATAACTGGAAAAGCATCCTTCTGTGCTGCAATTCCTACCCTAGTATTTGTGATTTATTTATTTCTGAGTGATGGGAGCCTAGGGAGATTTTGGATTCTTACAGAGAGCTCCTGTTTTGCAAAGATACGTTTGGGGCATTACATTAAAATCAAAGTCACAACTCTTAATTTGAGGAAAGTTATTCCTAACAGTCTAATGCCTGAAGTCAGGCGGACTTCAATGGCAGAATTCTTTTCTGCTATAACATCTTACTGAACATCTTGTGACAGACACATCCAGGCTGCCTCAGTGGAAACATATTTCCATGTATACAGGGGGCATGTCGTAAGAAATTAAAGTCTGAGAAATTCTTGAATCAGTGCTTCTAGACATTTCAGTATACGTGCTCAGGGTCTTAGAAGATAGCAGGAATCATAAATAAAGGAAAAATGTTTTCTGGAGCAAAAGATAGGGAAATCTCAGTTCAGTTTACTGTTTGCAGTCAAAGCTGGGAAATGCAAATCACAAGTCTTGAATTCATTTTCTGGTAGAACACTAAAGCACAAACCAGGTTCGTTCTGTCTAAAATTTGCATGTTTAGGAGGTATCATCTAGATATATTTGTAATTTTTTTTTAGGCTTTAGTTTCATTAGTATAATAAAAACACTTCAGAGCATAAGCTCAAACACATTTCTTTCTATGAATTTCCACAACAGCCTTTTCCACCTTTTTTGAAGAGTTGCATAGTGGTATTGACAAATTTTAAAATAATCTTCTTATGGTGAAGAAAATTCCCCAAGCCGCAACTTTTGTGTACTGATCCATAATGATTTATGGACAGAAATTCAGAGGGCAGTAATGAATCAAGTGCAGAATTCTGAGTTCACTTTGGTAACAGATCAAAGGCCTATCTAACACCATGCTGTTTCTCAAAGTGGTCAAAAGCAGAGGTAAAGGGAAGAATATAAAAGCATAAGACCTGGATGAGAATGTATGATATTTTCTCTTACAGCAGTCTAACCTTCAAACACTTTTGTCTCAAGAACTTCCAGAGTTGGATACACTTTTCTTGATTTGACAGACCTTGGTTTTCTTGAATTCACTTTTCTTGATTCAACGGACCTCCATGAATGAGTCAGGTCTTGTCTTGAGCTATTCATAGAATCATTCAGGTTGGAAAGGATGCTTGAGATCACTGGGTCCAACCACTAGCCCTACTCTATCAAGTACACCACTAAACCATATTGCTAAGCATCACAGCTAAAACATATCCAGAGATGGTGGCTCAGGCAGCCCCCTGGGGAGCATGTTCCTGTGACTGACTAGTCTACCAACAGAAAATATTTTTCCTAATGTCTCAGCTAAACCTAACCTGGTGCAGCTTGAGGCCATTCACCAATGCCTCTGTATTGTCCCCTGAGGTAGCTGTTGAGGGCAATAAGGACTCTCCTCCACCTCCTGTTCCTCAAACTAAACAGTCCCAATTTCCTCAGCCTTTCTTCATAAGACTCATTCTCTAGGCCCTTCACCAGCTTAGTTGCTCCTTTCCACACCCACTCCAGCCCCTCAATCTCTTTCATGTAGAAGTACTCCAAACTGAACACTCTACTCTAGGTGTGGCCTCACCAAGCCTGAGTATAGGGTGACAATCACTTCCCTGGTCCTGCTGGTCACACTATGTCTGATACAAGCCAGGATGCCATTAGCTTTCTTGGCCTCCTGGGCATGCTGCTGGCTCATAATCAGCCATTTGCCATTTACAACCCCCAGGTCCCTTTCCACCAGAGAGATTTCCAACCACACTTCTCCAAGCCTGTAGTGTTGCTTGGGGTTGCTGTAGCCCAAGTGCAGCCCAACCTGGCACTTGGCTGTGTTGAAGCACATACCATTTGTTCAAGGCCAGGTTGGAGGAGGCCTTGAGTGAGCTGTACTAGTGGGAGATGTCCCTGCCTATGGCAGGGGGTTGGAACTAGATGATCCTTGAGGTCCCTTCCAACCTTACCATTCTATGATTCTGTGATTGACCTCAGCCCACTGATCAAATCTCTCTAAGTTTCTCTGCTGACCTCCCCATGCTCAGGCAGACCAACACTGCCACCTAATTTGGTGTCATCTGCAAACTTACTAGTGATGCACTCCAACTCCTCATCAAAATCATTGATAAATAATTTAAACAGAAGTGGTAAACTTTTAAAACTCACAAAAAGTTAATAGCTCAGCTATCAAATGCACAAAGGATCACATGCTGGTGTTTGTTTTGAATGTGCTTAGCATTCTTAGTGTTATCCAGTCTCCCTCGTAGGACCTTCGTAAGATACCAGCTAGTGCCTGGGAGTTTTAGTAAGAATTGTCTTTAAAATTTACAGTTCAGCTGAAACTGGGATTGAGTAGAGTGCAAATAAGTACCATGGAAGTTTATAGAGTGCCTCAGTCTTTTAAAACTGCATACCTGGACAGGTTTGGTAGTTGTCATTTTTGTTACAGGAACTACCTGACAGCATTCCAAGAAATTCAGGAGTAGCTTAATTTACACTGGCGTTACCATCTGTAAGTTTATTTTTGCTTCCTCCTCCCTTCATAAAAAATCTGGATGTATACAATGAACTGCTTCACCGGTGAAATCTCTAGGTCTTTGTAGCATCCTTTGCCAGTCATATCTATGCAAATGTTCTATTTCTCATATTGGTTTCATCTTTTCTGAGGCTTGGAAGATGTAAGTAAGAACATGCTTCTTTATTCCACAGCTCTTCTGACTCTGCTCATTTCTGGGCCAGCACAGGTCCAGATTATAGGATCCTGACTGCCATTTAGAATGAATAACAGGGTCATAAGAAAGTTGTGAGCAACTCTCTCAATTCCATAAAAAGTTTGGCAGTCCACACAAAGTGCCCTTATTTGTTTTGATCATAGAATCATAGAATCATAGAATGGTAAGGTTGGAAGGAACCTCAAGGATCATCCAGTTCCAACCCCCTGCCATAGGCAGGGACACCTCCCACTAGCANTGGCCTGGGCACAGCTCTGCAGCCTGTGCAGGTCCCTCTGGATGGATCCCTGCCCTCTAGCAAGTGACTGTGCCACACAGCTTGGTGCCAGCTGCACACTTGCTGAGGCTGCACTGATTCCTCTGTCCATGGCACTGACAAAGATGTCAAACAGCACTGGTGCCAGCACTGACCCCTGAGGGAGCCACTTGGCACTGGTCTCCAGGTGGACATTGTGCCCTTGATCACCACTCTCTGTGTGCCACCATCCAGCCAGTTCCTTACCCAGCAGTACTCCACCCATCCAGTCCATGTTTTTCCAGCTTGGTGCCCAGGATGCCATGTGGGACAGAGTCAAATGCCTTACTCAGGTCCAGGTAGATGCCATCAGTTGCCCTTCCCTTGTCCACTGTCACTGTGACTTCATCATAAAAAGCCACCAAATTTGTCAGGCAAGATCTGCCCTTGGTGCAGCCATTGCTGGGTACCACAAATCACCTCTGCTTTGTTTTCCTCCTTAACTCAAAGAAAAATATATTGGATGTTAACTACTACTTCTCACATGCTTACCAAGTATTCAGAGAAGAAATTATCTTCATAGGATGGGAAAAACTGATCAATTTTCTTACTTGGTTATCTTCTATTTGAGTTAAAATTAAATCGTTGGTTTTCTAATTAATACATTATAGTTTGGTAAGTATATGGCAAGGATGCCTAGAGCTTGAGATAAGACCTTTTGGATATTATATACAAATTTAAAACAAACAATCACGTTAAACAAAATCAAGGAAAGAAGGCCTTTGCAAAAATACCTGAAGCAAAACAAGCTTTATTTCCTCCAAAACTATCTTCTAGTTATGTGGAAGTTTATTTTTTCCTTTCTTTTAAATATGAAACCTGAGGGTTAGCAATATGTGAACCAAAAGCCAGGAAACTAAAGCTAACCTCATATTTTAACTTGAGGATATTTTCAAGATTTCTGTCAGAGACCACAGAGAGATTGCTTTGCAATATCTGAATGGATTTAATTTATTCAGCTGCTTTGTACTGAGCAAGCCACAGAGCTCGACTGCTGTTGCAGGAAGGTGCTGTGCAGGCAGGGCACTGGTAGGGTTCTTAATGAAACCCCAGGAGATTTTCCTGTTTTCCTTGGTCTTCAGGGAAATGTTGACTTATTCAGGGCAAGATACTTCTCTGGGTATCTCAGGTTCCCCTAGCTATGAGACAGGACTAACATCAGAGGTGGCAGATCTGTGTTAAAAAACACAATTAAATTCACCAGAAATATGCAGATTCAGTGGACTCAAACTATTTAGAAGCCTCCATCCTCCAGAATAATTTTTTTTTGCTATGAAAAACAAAGCAATATATTATTAAAATATAATTCAGAAGTTGATTACAATCTAAAATAAAGAAGACTGTACCTGCATTTAATATGAAATTGTGTGTTTCAATGTGACACAAAACTTAATTGGTTGTGCTTTGTTTTGCTGCTTTTTGGGGTCACTCACCTCCTATTCCCTTGATTTTTTGATTCAGCAATTAAAGAAAAGCATCTGTTATTCTCTGAGTTCTAACTAAATTATGTTGCAAAGGAGGTAAATATTGAGAGGTTTTTAATGATAATTTGCATAGCAAATGAATGAATTACTATTAGCTGCTCCTGACTCAACTGAATCTGGGAACAGACATTATGGCATGAATGTGAGAGCAGGGAATGAAATGTCCCTGTCTCAGTAGGATTCTTTATCTTCTCAGTATATGACATTTCAAATTAGGACATTCGTATGACATTCAAATTAGGATATTCTCAAGGCTTAACTACATTTTTCACCAAAATTTAGAGTAAGGCTTTGGTTGCAGGAAGCTTAGGAATATTAGGTCATTTTGTGGTTGGGTTTTTTGGGTGTTTATTATTTGGTTGGTTTGGGTTTTTTTGGAGGGGTGTTTGGGTGGTGGGGTTTTTTTGTTGTTGTTTGGTTTTTTGGGGGGGCTGTTTGTTTGTCTTTTAATGTGAGTTGTGCTTTTAAGCATGTAGGACTTTGAGGACCCCCGCATAGGAAAGTACATAAGATGGCATCCCAAGTGAGAAGGATTATTCACTGGTAAACAACTGGAAATGTATTGTTACCTCGTATTGTGTTTTTCCTTCTTGACTGCATATTTATTAGTTTCTGTGCTGTAGCATTTGCAGAGATTTAAGTAACACTACATGGATTAAATCCTCGCCCTGGTTTTGGTGAGGATAGAGCTAATTTTTCTTTTTAGCAGCTAGAATAATGCTGTGTTTTGGATTCATATTCAGTTTCACACAGACAGAACTCCCACACTAGCATGATTTTTATGCTGTATCTGTAGAGATTTGCCATATCTGTTGATAATAGCTTTCAGTAACTTTGGAATTATCATTGTTCTAGAAGTATGTATTACTCATTAGGAATCTTTGAACTGCTAAAATGTTTTTATCTCTTAGCTTAATTTTAAAAAAAATGAACATGTTCAGATATTTACTTTTATCTAGCAAGGGAAGCATTTCTTACACAAAGTGGAATGTTCTTATAAATATCTATTAATTTCCTTGGAGAATCATGGTTGCTCACAGACTTCTGTTCCTTTGATTTTTTTTTTCCTTTCATGATTTAGAGTATGCTTCTTTCCTTATTATTAAAAATTATCAGTGTAGATGGAACCATTAGGATATTTTTCTATGCGGCAGCAGGAAATGTTTTCTACTTTTCTTCTGGACTCAAGTTCATTTATTACATTGCTTCATATTTACAAGGCGGTAGCAGGTCTGAGTAATCATTACAAATCAATTGATAATGTTGCACAGTAGGTTTTTGGAGTGTGGAAGCAGACTCCATCAAAGATAAATCAATAAAAGTCTATGGTTGCTTGTGAAATTTTTAGAATGATCTCACTGCAAATAGCTAGGATATCAATTTCTAACTACAATGACAGATTAATACCATGTAAATTTGTGGACATTTAAATTCAGTTTCAGAATACAAAGAAAAATTGCNGCTGATCCTTGAGGTCCCTTCCAGCCTTACCATTCTATGATCTATAACGACAGCAGCACAAGTGCAGAACATGTGTGGTGTAACTGTACTGAGTGCATTTTGTATTCACTGATGGTTTCAGATTGTAGCAGTTTTTGGTATCAGAACTTCAGCATGCATCATCAGGTACACAAAAAGTGTAGTACAGCACAAAGGGAAAGTCACTGGAAAAGACTTCAAAATAAAGCTTTCTAAGGTTCCAGGTGTGGGGGAGGGGGGGGAATAGAACAATACATTGTAACTAGTACAGTTGTGGTCAAATATTGAGAGAAACAGTAATGGGTAAGCTAAGTAACACCAAAGTCCTTCTGAATTGTCAGTGTAATCTCATGCCCATTTCTCAGACTGTCAGGAATTTGCTTGTCAATATACAGACATCCTGTTCTGAGCCAGGCATGATACACTCCTTTTGTAGCTACTAACAATGACTGATAACAGTCAGGGAAGCCTTAGGGACTTTTTATTGCATTTTTAGATTACCTTCAAAATAATTCTACCAAGCCATGCCTGTTTGCACTGTGGGTGGTAAGAATCTCAGCATGCCCACCTCAAGTGTTAGGTGAATCCACCTACCTTTTTTTTCTGGGCTTTCCTCCAGACTCTACCAATTGTTTCTTAGGCAGCACAATACTAAGCCACAGGCATCAACAAAAATATATACATTGACTTTTGAGACATTATGGAGTCAGCCTCTATTCTTAAATCAACCTCAAACACAACAGTTACATTGTGTAAGTCTTGTGTGTTGCCCTTCCCAGTTTAACAATTCTCTGTTTCTAGGAGGCACTGAGGCTGAGTACAGCTGATGAAAATTTTGGTGCCTGAGAACTGAGGAGTGAGTCTGATTGTTGAGGAAATCTTTGGGGACACACAGTAAAGAGTAACTGGTGTTAAATTATCAATTAAATGCATACATTTTCACTGATCAACCAAGATAAATAAAAAATTATTAATTTGATTAGTGTCATACTGAGACCGCTGTAAACATTAAGCACAGCTACATCCACATTTGAGGCAATTATGAGTTGCCCTTTATGTTATAGGTGCACACTCTATGTCTGGCTTCTTTTTGTTATTAGTATTCAACCACTGAAATAAACTAATTTGCATCATTGCCATTTAATTAAGAGGGAAGATTCAGTTGTTGTTTGAGACTTGAAACAGTGCAAAATGAAAACTTAGATGTTTCTCATTATTAAAGCTGAAGCACTTCTCAATCAAAGTATTTCTGTTGTAATGCTGTTGTATCTATATAGATTCAAACCTTTACCATTGCTTAGTTATCTATAACAAAGTGATATATTACCATGAAAACCTAGGATTGAAAATAAAAGGTTATTTTATATTATTTCTGTCTTTCAGAATTGCCATGACCGTTTTTATGATACAGTTACTGATTTTGTGTGTGCGTGTTTGTGTGTTTTAAAATTATTGGACACCTCTATATATTTAACACTAATATTGCTTTTTAACTTTGGTAAAGAGGATTCAAGAATATAGAAGAAATGATGTGGTTAATTCAGTCACAGGTACAGCTTGTTGTGCAAAAAAGGGATGGTTCATTTATGTGAGCATGCTATCTCCTTAACTTTCTATAGTATAGAATCATAACAATAATAAATCAGGCAGGAATTAGACCTGTGTGTCTATAAAATAATTTTCCCTTTCTAAACTTTTATCCATGTGGGGGTTATATCAATCTTTCTTTGTATTGACTCTTCTATTTTCAATAAAAATACTATGCAAACCTGCATTAAATGCCCTGAGCAGCCAAATGCATAATCTCATTTAAAAAAATGTATTTGGTTTCTTACTCTTCTGCTGGCCACAAAACTGTTTAGGGTCAGTTTGGCTATGTTCCTTAAATTCTGCACTGTTTAACTTTTTACACTGTTTAGTTGATAAAATGATTTAGGTTGGAAGGGACCTCAAGGATCATCCAGTTCCANNNNACCCCCAGGGCCTGTTCCTCAGGGCTGCTCTCAGCCATTCCCCACCCAGCCTGCAGTTGTGCTTGGGATTGTGCCTACCCAGGTGCAGGACCTTACACTTGGCCTTGTTGAATGTCATGAGGTTGGCCTGGGCACAGCTCTGCAGCCTGTCCAGGTCCCTCTGGATGGATCCCTGCCCCCTAGCAGAAAAAGCAAGCCTTGAAGCTCATACCTCTTGCAAAAAATATGGATAGGTATTCCACTGCCTGGGAATGAATTGTTGGTATTAAGAAAAGGCTTCCTGGACACACAAATGGCTTGAGATCTTCTGTGTGACAGAGAGGGATGTATTCAGCTTTCAGAAGAGAAATAGGAAACTTTCACACTTATCTAATATCTTAGGAACCTTTGGAGTTCTGGAACTTACTCTTTTGTGATATCATTTATATTTCCAGGCTGGCATAGTGGTTTACATAGCTGCCACACAGTCAGCAGTAAATAAGGCAAAACAAAACAAATGGATAAAATTGTGGGGTTTTTTGTTTTTTGTTTTGTTTTTGGTGTTCTTGGTTGGTTGGTTGGTTGGTTGGGTTTTTTTTGGGTGCGGGGGGAGGAGGGAGGCAGCTCTTTTTGTAATATCCTTTGCACTCAGGACAAGCATAGCATTTCTTACATTACTTTTAGCTAGAGAGGGCCCTCAATGAGAATTCTAGGTATAATTTCCCCCAAACTGTAAAAAGCTGATCCGAGATGGGAACTTGGTTGTTGTCCTGAGTATTAATGTAAGATTCTTATGTGCTACCTACTGTATGATGCAGACTTAAACCACCAATAGTTTATTTAAAATGCATCAGCAGATTGTCATCCTCTTCTATTTTCCACTTCTGCTCTTCTGGGACTGGACCTCCTTTGGCTCACAGTTTCTATTCTGGGAAGCCATCTGAAAGAATATGCTTTGCCCACTGCTCTGTGCTGCTGCTGCTGCTCACCAGCAGCCTGCTCAGTCATTTCTGTGACTGCTGATTATTCTATGCTCTTTGTTTGTAAGTCTGTCTTTGCTACTGAAGTACCTATAAGACGTGTTACATTCTAGAAAGGTCTGACAAAATTTCAGCCAGACTAATAAGAAGTATGAAATCTTGTAGATAATTTTTCCCTCTCAAGAAGAGGGTAAAGGTTTTTTGTTTTTTTTTTATTGTTATACTGATATTCTGATTTACCTGTAGGTGCTCAGAGTGAATGAATCAACTCATTTTGAGTCTTGACTCTGCAATTCTTATATACCTGGATTGACATTGTATGTTTCCACATGCAGACAAAGTATTTCTACAGATACAAGCTGTGACTTTGAGTTCATGACAAATTCTGACAGTTTCTTAGCTAAGAGGTGTTATAGTATATTCTATAGTTATTTGAATGACCCCATGTGCTGATTTGAGGCTAATTGGAATATTTTAACAGAGAAAATTATATTATAGGCTGTGAAAGGAAAAACAATGGTGATGTCTACTTCACTCATAGGCTTGCTGAGATGTTTAAGAATAAGAACACAAAACAAAGATAAGACACTTGGGCACAGACGCTCTGGGGCTGTCTAGCTGCTTGTGGCTACCTCCTCTCTGCCGAGTAACCTCACTAACCACTTTCCTTCTAACCCCCCTGGCTGATCCTCCAAACTCATCTTGCACATAAGGCAAACCTTGGGGTAAGGTATACGGGTGGGGAGAAGGCGGAAGGGTGGTTGGGAGCCCCTCCTGGGGACTCTGATTTCTGGGAGGGGAGTTGTGTTTCTGTATTCCCTTTAACTTGTCTGTGTCTGTAACTATTCCTGTCTATTGTGTCTATGTCTGCTTGTACATTGTTCGAAGCTGTAAATAGAGCTTCTGTCCTGAACTTCCAGCTGGGGGAGTCTAGTCTGGGGGATGTTACAAAGTGAGGGGGGGGGAGGGAACTCCCAAACCGTCACAAATGAGAAAATGACAAGAGTGAAGTACAAGAATGTACAGAAATGGCTTATCAGCTATACACAATTTCATATTTCAACATTTGTATTTCTGTAATGGATCATAACAAAACCACTGCATACAATTTGTTTTTAAAAAAGGAGAAACGTCTGTGTCAGACACTGGAGAGCTATGAAAGTTGGTAGTATTAAATATACTGAGATTCTAAATATCTAGAAAAAGCAGTTTATATAGAAATTGACCATTTTTCATTGTATTTTTCTCTACGTATGATATTTTTTATTCTTAATTGCATAGATAGATCAAACAACCCAAACATATCTATCTAATGTTATGCCTGTTTAAAAATGCATTGTTCCTGTGTTGCATATCAGTTTTTCAAAGGTAAGTGCACCATACCTTAGTTGTGACCAAGCTGTCATGGGCACATGCAAGGATATGACATTAAAATACCCTTTTTCTATTCAGGGAATTCTGATATTATGACCTCTATAGATACAGTGTAGTGGAAGGGGTAATTAATTACTGTGAGATGATATTTTAAAAAATTTAATACAGTTTATTAATAATATTCATAACTCACATCACCCCAATCACCAAAATAATAATAATAACAGGTTCTTGCATCATTATGGAAACTATATACAGGTTATAACATGCTCCAGCAATAACCAGTAAATATATACATTAACTGAACTCAAACTGGCAGAGAAGGTTTGCGGTCAGTGCCGCTTGCGGTCAGTACTCCGCTTGCTCCCTAGATGGGCGCAAGGAGCTCCTTTCTGCTTATGGCAGAAGGCAATTAATGATTCCAAGAGGCTTTTGGCATTTACTCACAAAACTATTACCTGACAGTACCCAAGGCTCATGGCAGGGTTGCTGTCGGTAGCTATAGGGGCTTTGGAGTTTCTCAGGCTTCTGGGCACTGAAGAAAGGAGGCAGACATCTCTGACCTGGTCCTGGCTCTCTGGATGATCTGTGTTATCTGCAGGGCTTCCCTCTGGGCAGAAGGCTTTCAGGTGCAGGCAGATGTCTTGTGCTGTGCAGTCTCAGCACAGTGTCACACTGGCTGTGCAGGCCGAACGCGTGGAGGTATCAGAGCCTGATCCTGCTTTGCTGGGGTCCCACACAGCTCAGGATCAATGAGGCAGCAGGCATGGATGCAATAGCAGCCACACCTTGTGATGGCAAAGTGCAGGCTGTGCTCCCTGCTCATCTCCTTTTACCCATACAGCCCCAGACTAATGTGCCTTTGGACACAGGATAGCCAATCAAATGGCAGTTAGCCAAGCCTGACCATATCAGGTGAAGCCATAGGCTTGCTTTACTCTTTTTAGGGCAGCACACAGCCTTGCACAAGGCAACCCTGTGTACCTTGTTTACTGCGGGGTCTGGGCAGGCCACAGACCCCAGACTTAGTGGCTCCAGAGTCTTTGTCCTCTTTCTCTTGGTTGCTCTCCCCAACACAGAAGGAGGGAGAGCAGAAAAAAATATGCCTGGGCAACCCAGGACATGTACAAGCCTATTCTGGCCTGCTTAGGCCTACCATGACATACAGTAACAGCACGCAGCATGGCTGCACTCTCCAATCCATCACTTTATAGAACAGTAGAGATTCTTTGTTGGTTTTCTATCAGAATTCAATACTCCCAGATACCAGAGTCTTGAATTTTTAACTGGGTAACTTGTTGAGATTTGTGAGTCTCTGGATGGACAGTGTTTTTACAACCCTCCAGTTTGGAATCAATGCAAAAGCTTTTTTTTTGTTGTTTTTTGGCATGAAGTATATATGATGCAGCAGCAACAGGTCTGATATCTTTGGCACTGCTTTCTTGAAATCTGATTTTTTTTTTTTTCTGCCTCAAACTGTCTTGCAGTTATCTTTTATTTCCTCATTTGTCTGTTGCCTTTTTGGTTTAAGTGTTGTTTTCTTTTGTACTTGTCTAATATTGTCTGTGGTAGTGTTTTGGTACCTGACTGGGATGTTAGATGTTACAGCAGCGAACAGCAATGAAATCTCAAAAACTGTTCGACCATCTGGAGTTTATTAGTGTGCAATATCATTCTTCCCATAAGCATATCAGATAGTGAGGTTTGTTACAGCAGTCCAAAGTCACCTGCAGATGCCCAGGCAAACATGATATTATCTTAAACAAGTGCAAAACAATTTTGCAGGCTTCTTTCCTAAATAGAGGACAGCAATAAAAAAAGGCTGGCTGTATTATCTGGACTGTCAAATAGTCCGTGAATGAGTTAAGAATTTTTGATTTTTCACTTTACTTACTGACCTGTAGGAGTGTACTTCCCATGGTGTTTCAGTTCATCTGGGATTAGTTCTTAGTTCTTAGTTACAAAACATGTAAAGAAAACATGATTAAATAATCTAAACAACTCTTAAATAAATGACACCTTTCCCCCCTATTTTGAAATTATCCTATTTTTCCAATCCTTTTTTTTTTTTTTTTTTTTAGTTGCTTGGAAATAAAAACATATTTACCAACATTTCAATGAAAAAAGGTAAAATCTCAGTGTTATTAACTCCATGTGAATCACACAGAAAATATGAAGCTGTTTGTCTGAAAACATCTGGAGATGTACCCAAATATCCTAAACCTGGAGATGCAATTTGATGTAACACTTGCAATGAAATTTCTACAGAACAAACCACATGGTGATCTTTGGTAAGCTTTATTTCTGTTTTTTACACTGGACAAAAGAATATACAATATGGGTTCTGTGTAACCTCCTTGACTGACATTCAAATCAATTTTGGCAACTAGTCTGAACTATGTAGCCACTTTGGGAAGAAGTGAGCTATGCTCAGGTGAAAATCCTCAACCAACCAGACCAGTAGCAGTAACTTGTAGCTGGATAGTACTGGGGTGGCTGAATTAAAGCTGTTACAAGACTACTTACTCTTAGAATTTCTGTACAAGACTAGAATAATTTTCTAAAAAGAAATAATAATTAAAAAATAAGGATAGGGGCGGGGTAGCAGAATTAAACCTGTTACAAGACTACTTATTCTTGGAGTTTCTGTACAAGAGTAGAATAACTTACTAAAAAGATATAAAACACAAATATATAGCTGTCAGAGAAGGGACTGTCCAAAAGGTAGTTGTGATGGCACCTTTAAAATACTTTGTCAAAATGTAGCAGAAGAGCACTTTTGTCCCAAAACTTGTATTTGAAGATAATAAAATCAGACAGCCCTAGTCGTAAAAATGTTTCAGAATGATTAATTCTTTAGATGAGCATTTGTGAATCACTGTTCTAGTTTATACTTTAGAGAAGATGCTAATGAAAGATGTGTTACAGAGCAGTTTGGGAGGCAGAAATTTAAAGAGCTGCTCTTCTTGTTCTATCTCTATGCCACACAGAGTTATGTATTTTGTATTTTGTATTTTGTCCCAGAGAGCTCAAATCCTAACTCTCTATTATCTGTTGAAATGATGTTTGAATTTTCTATAAAATAAAACAAAGTGAAGAAATACCAGTTCAAACTCTGGAAGCTCTTCTTGATAGCGGCACTAGAAATGGTGCTTTATTTGGTTGCTGGTATATTAAGTGAAATATGGAGCACAGTCTTGCTACTCTAAAACAGTTTTGTGATGCTGAGACCTATCAGCTACAGTATTTGGAGCTAAGAATGCTAATGATAATGGAGAAAGTGAACACATTGTAATAGATATTGCCCATCCCTCAAAACACAATCCTGTTCTCACAGAATGTGGCTCTTTTATTTTGAAGTGATTCCCATTAAGAGAGAAGACAGTCATTAAAAACCTATCAAAAATTGTAAAAAGGGAAATATTTGGAAGTATGGAGAAGAGAAGGCTTCCAGGAGACCTTAGAGTAGCCTTCCAGGATCTGAAGGGGGCTACAGGAAGGCTGGGGAGGGACTATTGACCCGGTCTTGCAATGCCAGGACAAGGGGCAATGGGTTTGAAGTGGCAGAGGGGAGATTGAAACTGGATGTTAGGAGGAAGTTGTTTGCAGTGAGGGTGGTGAGACCCTGGCACAGGTTGCCCAGGGAGGTTGTGGCTGCGCCCTCCCTGGAGGTGTTCAAGGCCCGGTTGGAGGAGGCCTTGAGTGACCTGTACTAGTGGGAGGTGTCCCTGCCTGTGGCAGGGGGGTGGGACTAGATGATCCTTGAGGTCCCTTCCAACCTTACCATTCTATGAGTCTGTGAATTAAACATTCATAAACACCAGCCTACAGTCAGAATATTTCCATTACTAAGGACATGAATGCAGTACAGACACATCAAATTCCAACAGCTTTATCACTATTAGCATAGGTAAAGGTGATAGTTTGTGAAAATACAGAACAGCTGTGAAAATCTAATCTACCTTACTATTTGGAAAGAAGAACAGATCCAGTACTTACCAAGGGGTTCACTAAGGAGCAACTGCTAAATATTTTTAAAAGCCAAGGATTGCCACGAGTGACGACTCCTGAAATATCTGCCAGTTAGTCTGATGAGCCCTCTGAAACCATGAGTGCTCTTTATCATGAGAAACAAGCTAGTAAAATGTCTCTGCCTCAACATAACAACTGAAAAATACCTGTATCACTCCATACAAATAGAGATCTGGAGTAGGTAATTAACTTCAGGGTGATTACCAACAACTGGACCTGAGTAAGGCATTTGACTCTGTCCCACATAGCATCCTGGGCACCAAGCTGGAAAAACATGGACTGGATGTGTGGAGCACTGCTGGGTAAGGAATTGGCTGGATGGTGGCACACAGAGAGTGGTGATCAAGGGCACAATGTCCACCTG
>WBNM01046287.1:65233-103250 GCA_013399055.1 Ramphastos sulfuratus | reverse complement strand
AATGCCAGGACAAGGGGCAATGGGTTTGAACTGGCAGAGGGGAGATTGAAAGTGGATGTTAGGAGGAAGTTGTTTGCAGTGAGGGTGGTGAGACACTGGCACAGGTTGCCCAGGGAGGTTGTGGCTGCTCCCTCCCTGGAGGTGTTGAAGGCCAGGTTGGAGGAGGCCTTGAGTGAGCCGTTCTAGTGGGAGGTGTCCCTGCCTATGGCAGGGGGTTGGAACTGGATGATCGTTGAGGTCCCTTCCAACCTTATCATTCTATGATTCTAGGAGCTAAACAATGCAAAAAGTTAAACAGGAAACACTAAGTGCAGAATTAAAGGAACATCGCCAAACTGACCCTAAACAGTTTCTTATCTCCTGCTGGCCACAAAAATCAAGTAAGTTTTTTAAATGAGATTATGCTTTTGGCTGCTAAGTGCATTTAATGCAGGTTGGATAGTATTTTTATTGAAAATAGGACAGTCAATACAAAAAAGATTGATATAACCTCCACATGGATAAAATTTTAGAAAAGGGAAATTTTTTTTATAGACACACAGGTCTAGTACTGGCCTGATTCTTGTTACTTATTGATGATTTATGAAAAAATATAAAGTTACTGCTTACGTTTCCAGATTGTATTTAAATGTGGGGTTTGTGGACATAAATATTTTTGAGAACCTGTCACGTATTCTGACTGTCAGATTTGAACCTTTTTCCTGTTTGTTACCCTCCCACGTCAGCAAATGATAGCTTCTTGGACACATTTTAATCTTTGAAAACACCTTTGTTCTTGAAGCTGATGCACAATACACAGAAGGGTTGCCTGTTGCCAATGTAGGCAGCCATCCTTATTCTCCTGTACTGTTTTCTCATTGTATTTCCATAGAGTTTAAAATTAAAATATCTTGTTATAGCAAACTGTCAGCTCTGAGGCAGCATATAGTTCACCAAAGAGTCTGTTTTTTTCAGAAAGGAAGCCCTAAAACTTTTGTTAGTTTAATTGAGAGCCACAGGCTGTGATATGAGAATTATTCTCTGCATTTGCAGGCTACCGTGCTAGGAGAGAAGCATCCTATCAGTATTCAACACTTAGAGAAGTAGACTGAATTATGATCTGTCCGTCAGTGAACTCCCATTTGTCTGATAAATCAATTTGATGAGGAAGTAACCTCATGTGCTAGAATAAAAGAGAAAAACCACAACAAACAAAACAAAATGAGAAGATGACTGTTGTTACATTAAACCTCAGGATATTCAGCTTGCTGTTGCTGAATTTCCTTTTAACTAAGAAGCAAAAAGAAATGGTAACTTACTGTTTTGGATATTAATAACCTGTTGTGAATTATGATTACTAATATCTGTATGAATATTAATTTTTATTATTAATATTAAAAAATCCAGGGAAATTCCCTCAGATTCTTTGGATATTTGGTCGACGGGAAATACTTGCACAAAGGATATTTATTAACACAGAATTAAACAGTTTAAACAATCAGAACTTGGGAAAATAGGAACACGAAACAGGAAAATTTCTAACTGTGCTGCAGAGGCTTAGCATTAACCCTAGCACATGGTACTCATGGTGCCTTGGGTCCCTGAGTAAGTTTCACATGTAAGAACACTTCCAAACTCACAATAATGATCCCACAGTAAAACACAAAATATTCCAGGCAGAGGGGAAGAGAGAGAGAGGAGCTGCAGAGGAGTTGCTGCTGCTGAGCCAGTGCAAGCCGCAAACACGTGGCCACGGCGATTCCCAGTCTAAGGAGCTGCTAAGGGTATTGCTCCCTGCGCAGCTCCGTGCAGGAAAGCTCTCTATGTGGAAAGGCTTCTGTGTAGAAAGGCAATCTCTGTAGAAAAGCTTCTGTGTAGAAAAGGCTTGCAAGAAAGGCTCAGCTTCTAAATCACTCCCCCTTAAATAGAGCAATTTGAAAATTAAACTGGCCAATAGGCATTTAGCATTCTTGTTCTGCCCAATGAATTCAAAGCTTCGTGCCTCGTGTGACCACGCAGGCACATGGAGGGGCTGCACCAGACACCTGACACATGGTGCTAAGCTCAAGTCTATGTTTTGCTCATCTACTTCATCTTCCGGACACTGAACAGAAGGAGGATGAGTGATGATTTTAAAACGGCCTGGCAGGATTTATGCCCTACCAGGACACTTACACACCAACTAAAACAGTTNTCAATGAGGCAGCAGGCAGGATGCAAGCAGACACACCTTGTAATGGCGAAAGGCAGGCACCCTGTGCTCCCTGCTCATCTCCTTTTATCCAATACAGCCCAAAGACTAATGGGCCTTTGGACACGAGATAGCCAATCAAATGGCAGTTAGCCAAGATTTGGCCATATTGGGTGAAGCCATAGGCTTGCTTTACCCTTTTTTGGGCAGAACACAGCCTTGCATAAGGCAACCCTGTGCACCTTGTTTACCGCAGTTGCTGGGCAGGCCGCAGACCCCAGACTTAGTGGCGCCAGGTTCTTTGTCCCTTTTCCTGTGGTTGCTCTCCCCAAAACAGAAGGAGGGAGAGCAGAAAAACATGCCTGGGCAAGCCAGGACATGTACAAGCCTCATTTGGCCTGTTTAGGCCTACCACAACACCTATATTCATTCTAGGTCTGGCTTTTATTGATTTTAGCTGCATGATTTCGAAGTGTTCACAGTCAAAACATCTGGCATGTTATACCTTCTTTAGAGAGACAGGAAATCAAGCCCTAGCACCTTTTTCATCCATACTAGTTCTGATTGTTTGATAAATCACTTTCCTCTGTCTCACTTCCCAGTTGCTTATCACACCCTAATGCTCTTACCATAGTACCGTAAAAACATATTTCAGCACAAAGATTTTGAATAGGTTGCAGTTCTTCAGAAGGAAGATATACACCAAAACTTCAGAGGCTCACAGAAAATGAGACTTTATATATTTTTTTCATTTTAATTTGGTTTTGAGGCTGAGTAACATTGAATTGATATGCCAGTTACTAGTTATCACTTTTGGGTTCCTTGGAAGGCTATAATGTCACTGAAGTACAGTTCTTAATGTGTTTATGTAGAATAGTCTTCAAATTTATGCCCTAGAAACAGGCACAACCATTTCAATTTAACAATTGCTTTAATCAGTATTTCAGAATGACAAGTTAGAATTATCCTATTAACTTTGTTATTGCAGCATTTATAGCCTTTGCAATAGATAGCCATTTGGAAGCTATCACTGTACAACTTCATCTGAAGAAAAGAGTGAGAGGAGATAAATGTACAACTTCAGTTTGCGGTGTGAGAATGTTCTTCACGTTTTACAAACGTCAATATATGTATGCCATTGCCTAATAATGCTACTAGTTGGAGAATGCTGTGTGGTTTACTGTGTATTCTTGAACATATTACTGTAGAATCATTGGCCATGAAAAGCTGATACTTTTTTCTTTTCTTTATGGTAGTACAATTTAAAATCTTTATTTTTTTCCCAGCTACATAAAACTGTTTTATAAACTCAGAAGAACAAGAAAGGTNCATCTTCGTGGCCTCCTCTGGACCCACTCCAACACTTCCATGTCCTTCCTGTGCTGGGGGCTCCAGAACTGCACACAGGACTGCAGGTGGGGTCTGAGGAGAGCAGAGCAAAGGGGCAGAATCCCCTCCCTTGTCCTGCTGCCCACACTGCTCTTGCTGCAGCCCAGGACTTGGTTTATGCCCTTTGCACAGCTATCTCATCAGCTTTTCCTGACTATTAAAGCAGTGTCACAAGGAAACAGGAATACATTGGGCTCATAATACATCTTATCAAAATGTAAGATAACAATACGAAGAAATGACAACCTCCAGACAGATCCTTCGCGTAAATACTTTTTGGTAGCATCTTTACTGTTATTTGGTGACTTGAGCCTGACAAAAAACATCAAACTGTAGTTTAAGGACCTGTATAAATGGCTGCACTTTGAAAATTCAGCTGACAGAGAAAATCACATTTGAGCTGAAGTGAAAGCTAGTTGAACTGCCACAGAAAATTAACTTTTAAAACATGAATTGTTTCTCTCTACCACCACCTTTCACACTGGTTTTGTCCCTTCATGGGATAGTTAAAAACATTTTTTTTCAATAAATTTGAGATTTCTTTAAGGATGATACTTTTGAGGCAGATGCATTTACTCCTTCACAAGCAAAACACAACCATAAAGGGCAATGGTTACCAATTAAAAAAAAGAAATATTTCATGAAGTGGTCTTCTTGTTACTCTGCTTTCAGACTATAGTACGTGAGCTTGTTCTGTTGTTATGTTAGTACATGTTATCTTGATTGTGTTTAGGTTATCCTTGAGATCCCTTCCAACCTTACTATTCTATGATTCGTGTCAGTGCCATTGTGCATATAGACATCACCTTGTGTAGCTTGTTTGGAACTCAAGCGTCCTATTCTCCTGTAATTTAGTCCCTTCAAGTTCATGATAAATTAATTTAACCACCTCATTGAGCATTTATCAATATTTGTACTATCCCTGAACTCCTTTTGTCAGGGACTCAAATTTCCATCTCTCAATCCCATTCTTCTGTCCAACTCCATACCTCAAAACTTCATTTATTTTATTCCCCATTTTCTGCCCTGCTTCCTTTCTGCTCTCAAGTATTTTTTCACGATCTCTGTTGTCCTCCAACATTAAGAACAATTTTTTTTCCCCTACTACGAATCAGAAAATTCTTCATTCTGGGGATTGGACCAGTATAACTGCAAGATTTGAAATGGAAAGCTTATGACTAAGACTGAAATGTAGTGGAGTAGTTTCACTGGAGGAAAAATCTTTGGAAGTGTTAGTTTCAGAATTTTAACATGTACCATGAGATTTTTTTTTTCTTTTTTTTGCCCCAAACTGAAGTGAATTAATCAAATTAAGATGTATTTTCCTGTAGAAAAGAAATGGCAAAATAGAATCATAGAATGGTAAGGTTGGAAGGGACCTCAAGGATCATCTAGTTCCAACCCCCTGCCATAGGCAGGGACACCTCCCACTAGCACAGCTCACTCAAGGCCTCCTCCAACCTGGCCTTGAACCCCTCCAGGGAGGGAGCAGCCACAACCTCCCTGGGCAACCTGTGCCAGTGTCTCACCACCCTCACTGCAAACAACTTCCTCCTAACATCCAGTCTAAATCTCCCCTCTGCCACTTCAAACCCATTGCCCCTTGTCCTGGCATTGCAAGCCCTTGTCAGTAGTCCCTCCCCAGCCTTCCTGTAACCCCCTTCAAATCCTGGAAGGCTCCTCTGAGGTCTCCTGGAAGCCTTCTCTTGTCCAGGCTGCAGAGCCCCAGCTCATTAACCAAATAGAAGTATAGAGCTATATCAAGAAAATAAGCACAGAAAAATGCCTTTTTTTTTTCTTTCCCATGACAATTTTTAAAAGGAGATCAAAGAAAATTATAAATATATTTTGAAAGGTTTAATGGTATATGTTAGGAGACCTTTGAATAGTTACTGCATCAAGATCCTAAAAAAAATAAAATAAATGTAGGCACTACTTCAGTTTGCAATCCAGTTCCTCCTAGGCAGGAGCAACACAGGAGTGCTACAGAATTAATTTAAATAAACAAAAAGCATCTCTGTAGTGAGAGGGACAATTATGATTGCCCATTGGAATGTGCTGCTGTGATGGTTTGAGAGTTCCCCAAGCCCCTCCCCATNTAGAAGGTGTCAGGTGATAGGTTGAACTCCATCTTGAAGGTCTTTTCCGACCTGATTAATTCTGTGATTTCTTTGGGATATGTTTTGGGTATAGATGATAGGTTCATAACTCTCACTTTAAAATGTTTACCTTGTGCTATCAACACCTGAGCTAGTTTGCTAAAATCCTTTTGTGGCCAATAAAAACAGAGTTGATTGTTTCAGACACCTCTTTTAACACAAAATGAACTGCACCCCAGGAATAGTGGATTACAAAGGAATGGATAAGCAGAAGAATAACTGAGCATCAGTGAATGTTACAGGATGAACAGATTAATTAAGGCTGTATGCTTATGACCATAAATTATACTTTGAATATAGTCCTGAAACAGTTTGGGTAGTTGTTTTATGTTGAAAAAGCAGCTACAGGACCACATCTTTATCATGGAGAGATGAAAATGCAGTGAAATTGACCATATTCGGTAACCACCATATGATTTGGGTCATATGATTTGGGTTTTAGAGTGCTTTCTTTTCAACTAATAAGCAATCTTCACATTACAGTCCCATTACTGAGCTAGTCTATCAGATTGGCAGTAATGCTTTGTCCTCACATAACTAGAGAAAACTACAACTGCTACCCTTTTATTAGTCTTCCTCTCTTTCTCTCTCTTATTCCTGCTGCTGGCATATTCCTTTTTTTTTATGCCCTGGAAAGAAAATCATGCTTCAACTTCTGTTTATGTAGAGGGGATAAAGTCCACTGCTATTCTCACTTCCATCTGGACTATTCTATAATCTTTCATTTAGGGCATTCTTGTGAAAAATGGAAGATAAATTCATATACTTGCAAGCTGCCCATATTCTTGGTCCATGGAAGGACCTCTAAGAATTAGTTTAGGAAAGTATAATCTCCTCTCTATAATAATTTTCAATCAAGCCAGCTTCTTTTCCTCTTCTCTTTTTCCACAAAGGAAATCTACTTAAAGCAATTTCACTTTTTTTTTTTTTTTTTTGTAAAAATCCAATTTTGAGATAAAAACACAGTAGTTTGTCATAAGCCTATTTACCATAATATTTTTGAACTACTTCAAAATGACAGAATAATTCCTCTTTATATTTGTATGTAAGGAAAAGATTGAAACAAATAATGATTGCATTCTTGATCTGATGACCTGTAATTCTACCCCTAATTCTTGACAGTACAAATTAATTAAGGCAGATCATCACACTAAAGCAGCTATACTGATTCTAATACCTAAACTATCATTTTCAGAGAGAGCTTGGATTATCTCTGCTTGGCACTCATTTTTTTTTCCCTGTGTCAAAGAGCACATTTCTCAAACGTACTGATGATGGAGAAATAAAGCTGCTGCAGGTCTCAAACCAAAATAAAATTCTATCTCCTCTGAACAGTGGCTAAACAGAAGATAAAATGCATTTTTTTTAAATAGTCATTAATAGCACATTTATTTCTGCACTGACAAAATTGCTGAAACATATGCTATTAACATGATTTTCAGCAATTTTGCTGGTGTGAATTGTTAGTAAATCAGGCCTGTAATCTTCAAACATACTCCCTAGGCCTTGAATCTAAAACCATCTGGACAGCGTGACAGTGTTCTATTTATTACATACAACTGCTTGGATACTGCCAGTGCATAAACAGTAATTAAGCACACAAGCCAACCATGCATGCCAGATTTGCTAGAACTATCCTTTGAGTATCTTGAAATTTCCATGCCAGTGAGCTTATTGAGGCATTGGCTGGTGATTAAACATTAATGATTTATGGTGCAAGCAAGGTTCATTTACTGCTTACTGAAATGTGTTTGACAGTATCTTTGTGATTTTCCTTTAAAGAACTAATGCTTTCAAACTCATTTTCTAGAGTCCTTTCAGCAAGGGGTTCTACATGTTGCTTGGATATATGGTTCTCTTAACGTTGTATACTTTGCAGCAAGAAAAGGAGATAAATGGAACACTTTGTTAGTTACCAATTCCTGCTGTTTTCCCTCAGTTTGAAGAAGCTTTCTAAAATATTCATTTCGAGGTCCAGTATGCCAACTCAATATTGGATACGGCATCTGTACAGATGGATTTCTCTGCCGCCGTTTTGCTCATCCCACCTCCAGATGACCTTGCTAAGATCTATGTTTGGAGTTCAACACATGTTTCACTGTGACATTAAAAAAAGCTGTCTATATTGATAGTCTGTATAGTGGTCATAAGAAAAACCTAGCACAAACTTAGGACCAAATATTCAGTTGGTAAGGAGAAAATACCCTGTACTGCAAGTGGGAGATAGTTTTGCAAGATCAAGGAGTTCTGTCATTACTCAATGCCAAGGATCATTGTCTAATGTGTCATGTTTACATGCATTAAAAAAAATAAACATCACTGTAAAGGCAGAAGTATTTTTGATGGCCACAGCTGTCTTTGTGATGCTGTATGGAAATGATAGTGTTTGTACACCTAACCACAGGAAGGCAGAAACGAGTCAGCTGGCTTGAGAAGACGTAAGAGGGCTGTTCAGGGATGCCCAGGGTTTTTATTCTTAACTCTGTATCTTAAACGTGAAATGAATCCCAGGCTCTCCACGTGAACATTTTGAAGAGAATCCCTTATTATATGAGTTGGTAACTCCTGTCATGGGACAAACCACAGTTTAGTGCCAGTGTCAGATTCCTGAATCCCTGGTGAGGAGAGGTTAATACTATTAAAAAGTACAAAACACAGAATTTTATAGANTCTATGATTCTATGATTCTTACCTTCCAGTAACACTCTAGTCTGGGTCAAGGGACAGATACTGACTTCCCATTTCCATCACCTCCAAGTTTAATTATCCATGCAGAAAGATTACAAGAAAAAACTGAAGCCCCAAAATAAGGTGTTTAGGCAGTTTTCCACATGTAGATAGTTTCTTAACTTCTTAAGAAATTGGAGTTGGGAAACTAAGCCCTGCATAGGATTGAACGTGTTAAACAGCAGGCTGTGCTGGCTTTCTCAGACATAAGGACCCAGATGCAAACCACAGAAAGATTTCTGAAACAGCTTGGCAACATTTAGCTCAGAAATTGGAAACAATACAGCAATGTTAGTGTCAGACCCCAGATGATCATCTCTGCTGAGAGACAAGGGTAAATTAACCTGGAAACAGAGTCAAATTAATGCAGTTAATACCACTTCCAGGATCCAAGCAACTCTTTTCTTTCAATGCTGCACTTTGCTACATGAATACACAAATGCTTTCAGAAACCTACAGTAAAATTTTTATGTGAGACACCATTACCCCTGTGGAAGTGTTATGAGATTGCACCCCTGGTAACAATCCAGGGCCATGCTACTGCCCCAGAGCAGAAAGTAAAGAATGACAGAAGTACTGAGTGTGAGGGAATATCAATGACACTACTTTACCTGTGAGACTCTGTACTGAGAAATGTCTTAATTTTACAGAAGCCACTGCCAAAGACAGAACCTGAAACAATCACCCTAGAGTTTTCTCTTGTAATTAGATTCATTAGTATAATTTGGTTATTTGGAGAATAAAAGAAAATTGTCTGTAACCACACAGCAACAGGGGTTCTGGCTTCCCCATGGTTTTCTGCCAGCTTCATTCCAGAACATGGAGGAACCTTCCTTGAAAGGTAGAATATAAACTGTTTGGTATTGTTGTGAACCTCAAGCCTCCTGTGCTGACAGCAAACCAGAAGGCTACAGCTTAATAGTCTGTCATGAAAATATTCAACCACAAACATTTTGAGTGGGAATTGTCAGCTTATTCTCCACTTGAGACATGCAGATAGTCCCTCATTGTCATAGCCAGATAACTAGCCAGAGGCTGTCTTCCTGGGATTTACTCTGCCCTCTGTTTCAACTAATTTGAGACATTGTCATTCTGTGTTTACACTATTTAAAGACACTTTTAAACACTGACAATTTTTGTGTTTCTGCAATTATCTTTACAAAAATAACAAAAAACAACCCTCCAGAGAGCAGAGAAGTGCAGGATCACTAAGCAAATGGAATTCAATTAGGTCGATCTTCATTTAACATGGTTTTCTCTATTCTGCCCACCTCATCCTCTGCTGGCAGGCTGTTCAGTAAATATTTTCTGTGCAGATCCCTGAGTCATCCTCATAAAAAGTCACAGCCAAAGACTCAGGGGTAATTGGGAAGTGGATCAGTGCACTAGTCTTCTCTCAGGGATCAGGGTTAAAATTTTCACCCACAGCACAGGTCTAGTGGTCTTGTACTGTTACTACATTTGTACACCCCAGAGCTGCCACTGCTGTGAGCCCTCTGCAAGCCAGATTCAGAGTTTGAGGAGTGTCTGTCTGCACAGTGCATTCAGGGACTTATATTCTTAGACTTAGTAGTTTAATTTTTAATGTGGAAACCTCAACGTTAGCACAAATAATAAGATAGCTACAGATAGATATCTGGAGGTCAGCCTGACCCAACATCCTGCTAAAAGAAGGAGTGTAACTGATCTGACTATTGCAAGAGTGAAGTGACTCAAGGTCCTGTTTGGATGCCCTCTGAACATTGAATCATAGAATCGTTTAGGGTGGAAAAGGTCTTTAAGGTAGTTGAGTCAAATCTGACACTGCCAAATCCACCACTGAACCTTGTCACTGGGCACCATATCTACATGTCTTTTAAATACCTCACAGGATCACCTCACCACTGAGCTGGGCAGCCTATTCTAGTGTTTGACAACCCTTTTGGGGAAGAATTCTTTCCTAATATCCAACCTAAACCTCCCTGGCACAACCTGAGGCCTCTTCCTCTTTTCCTGTTGCTTGTTCCTAGTAAGAAGAGACCAACATCTGCCTGGGTCCAACCTCCTTTCAGGGAGTTGTAGAGTGAGGTTGTCTCCTCTCAGCCTCCTTTTCTCCAGACTAAACCATCTCAGTTTCCTCAGCCACTCCTTGGAAGATCTATTCTCCAGGGTCTTCCCCAGCTTTGTTGCCCTTCTCTGGACATGCTTCAGCATCTCAATGTCCTTCTTGAAGTGAGTGGCCCAAAACCAAAGAGTATTCAGAGTGCAGCCTCACCAGTGCCAAGTACAGGGACAAGATCACTTCCCTGCTCCTGCTAGTCGCATTAGTCCTGATCCAGACCAGGATGCTGCTGGTCTTTGTTGGCCATCTGGGCACACTGCTGGCTCGTGGTCAGCCTACTGTCAACAAACAGTCCCAGGTCCTTATTCACCTGTCAGTTTTCCAGCCACTCTGCCCCAAGCCTGTAGCATTACACAGGGTTGTTGTGACAAAAGTGAATGCCAAGGTAGAGCACCCACATGTTTTCTGAGGAACATTTTCTACTCTTTGAGCATCCTTGACATGAAGAATTTGTTCATTTTATCTAATTACAATATTCCTTTCTTCGATTTGTGTCCATTGTCTCCTGTTCTTTCCTTGTTCACCTCTGGAGAAGCTAAGCCTGCCTTTCCTATCCATGAGGTAGCTGAAGAAAGATTTTTAGACTCCATCTCTTTCTCCTCTTCATTCTGCACTACCCATTTTTGTTCCCTTCCCACTTTATAACTAGCACATGAATGTGTTATTAATGAACAAGACATATACCACTTACTAATGGAAGCACTAGCAGCTGTTTGCCCTCTTCCCTCTAGTCTAAGGAAGTCTTACTGCCTTTTTTCAAGGCCATAGTTCTATTAGCAGGTGAGAAGCTGTCTCTGCCCATTGTGATGTATTTACTCTCAGCATTTCCTCTCCTCAAGTCTCTTTAATCCACGGTGTCCTGAAGATGTCCACATCAGCAGCCACAGTCCTCAACCTCACCAATGTGCAGAGGGTTTTGTTGGTACATCACTGAACAGCAATTTCCATTGTCTTATGCAGAAAATTTCTGTGAAGGAAATCCTCTGTCAAGGATAGTTCATCATTCTAATGTAAACCCCTTTCTTGCCATTCAGTATGGTTTGAGGCAAATCTAGATCTATGCCACCCCTTTTGTGATATTTTGGTCAAATCACCATATTCTGTGCCACATCATAGATCATCTTGGACTTAACATCAAAAGTGTGACATTGGTGTGGTCTGAGCATCCAACATCATTGGTTTATATATCCTTTGCCTTATGTGACCATCAAAAGAAAACAACAGTAACTCCTCTTCCCCCTTGTTGAGAGTGCCACACTTACTTGTTTGGTCATAATTCAGATGACCAACTGTCTTGATTGCTTGAAATTTTTAATCAATATTGTTACCTTTCCTAGAGCAACTTTAAGCAGTGCAGTGCTTGATTAAACCTTGTCTTCAGTAATGAATTAATCTTAATTCAGAAGGGCACACATAACACCCATCTTCAAGGGAAAAAAGGATGACCCTGGGAACTCCAGAGCAGTCAGTCTCACCTCTGTGCCTGGCAAGATCCTGGAGCAGATCCTGCTGAAAGCTCTGCTAAGGCAAAAGGAAAACAAAGCAGAGGTGATTGGTGGTACCCAGCAATGGCTGCACCAAGGGCAGATCTAGGAGAACCACAAAGATGCTCAGAGGGCTGCAGCAGCTCTCCTATGAGGACAGGCTGAGAGAGTTAGGGCTCTGCAGCCTGGAGAAGAGCTCCAAAGGACTTCTGTACTTCCAGTTCTAATAAAGTAATTTACATTTAAATTATAAAATTCATGCAACATCATAGCAAATTCCACAAATACTGATACTGTAATACACAATGGCAATAATCTAAACACTTATTTTAGCAAAAACTGCAGACCAGAAATGACTGTGATCTTGAACCTGGGAAGTACCAAAGACTCAGGAGACTTCTGAATGAGGTGTGGAAAATAACTAAGAAAAGCAAAGCAAGTGAAAGATGGATGCAACGCGATGCAGCATGTGAGTGATTGCTTTAATATGCCTTTCTCTAGAAGAGATTGACTGTGAATGATTGAAGAGTAACTCTTATTTGTTCTTTTTCTTCAACTGCTCTTCCCATTTCTTTCAATTTCTGTAGGTTCCCTTACTATTTATTTCCGTTAAACTTTGATTGTTTCGCTCTTGCTCATTTCGCTATTCGTCAATATTTTCAATTATTTTCTTTGCAAAAAAGCATTAAATAGAAACCAAGAACTCCTCCATTTCTTCTAATGAAGTCTTTTAGCTAAGTGATAGCATGACAGATTAGATTGTTCAACAGTTTGTGCAAACCATATGCAGTAAAGATCATATTACTGTTGGAGCAGGTCCAGAGGAGGCCACAAAGATGCTCAGAGGGCTGCAGCAGCTCTGCTATGAGGACGGGCTGAGAGAGTTGGGGCTGTGCAGCCTGGAGAAGAGAAGGCTTCCAGGAGACCTTAGAGTAGCCTTCCAGGATCTGAAGGGGGCTCCAGGAAGGCTGGGGAGGGACTATTGACAAGGTCTTGCAATGACAGGACAAGGGGCAATGGGTTTGAACTGGCAGAGGGGAGATTGAAACTGGATGTTAGGAGGAAGTTGTTTGCAGTGAGGGTGGTGAGACACTGGCACAGGTTGCCCAGGGAGGTTGTGGCTGCTCTCTCCCTGGAGGTGTTCAAGGCCAGGTTGGAGGAGGCCTTGAGTGACCTGTGCTAGTGGGAGGCAGAGACCTGCCTACGGCAGGGGGTTGGAACTAGATGATCCTTGAGGTCTCCTTCCAACCTTCCCATTCTATGATTCTATGATTTGTATTCAAGGTTAGTGTAACCTTTGCTTACACAGAATTTCATTCATGTCATTGGAGACATGAATGAAATTTTGCTCAGTTGCATAAAAAATGGTATCTTTTGCCTATTATAGTTTAAAAGCACTAAAAAATTCATTAGAACAAATCAAAATCATGAAGGAAAAGCAGCTGTATGCATACTCAAAAAAAAAAAAAGGATAATGTAGAAATCCCTGTTAAAAATAGGCAGCTCCAAAATCTACAAATTCTCTAAGTAAAGATCATCAATTATCTTTACTTGGCAAATGAAAGGCAATAACAGTAAAATGCATATGAGCACCAACTGTGATGTGAAATTTAAGGCTCTAAAACTTCATTAAAATCAGACTGGTAATGATGTACCATATGCACTGGGCTGTGTTTGCCTGAGGATCTCCAACCTGTGGCTCATTTCTTCTGTCACACCACCTCTTTACAAGTATGACTCAGAGTGCTTTGTTGAAGTGCTTGGGGGCTGACAAGCAGGGTAGGTGTTTCAGAAATAATCATTTGCTTCATTATGCCCTGGTGGATTACAGACATTTTCTGTTTATAGGAGAATCTTAGGCTTTCATTTCTAAAGTTAGCTGAAGACATGAAACAAGTCTGTTAACAAGTGTTCTGACAATATATGCTTTCTGAATAGGCAACTGGATTTTTTTATAGCAAGTAAAGGATTTCTAAAATAGTCTTGTACAGAAAGAAGTGATAATGAATTTGGATAGTGTATTTCAGAGGGATTACAGAAGTATGTTAACCAGGTAGGATAAATGGGTAGACTTTATAGGTGAGAGAATGCATATTTAATTATTAACTCCTAAGAAATTTAGTCCCCATGTGCTTGTTTTATTATTCTGGTACTTCAGTCACTTATTGGTAGCTCACCTTCATAAATTATTCAGGGCCTTTTTCAATACTTACATATATAGCTCCTATTAATGCCACAGCAAGCTATGGCTATATATGGAAAACATAAGAAGGGCTTGTCAGAGATACACCCACAGAGCAGGCAGCAACAGCCACCCAAAAATGTGGCTTTGTTGTAAATAAAATTACTCATCACTCCTTTCAACACAAAGTATGAGTTCAGGTGTCAGCTGTGAATATACTACTACACAACTAATTCGGCACTACCCTTAAAGCTTAAAGGAGAATTCTTTCTACAGAGGTGAACCAAAACCATGGGTGCACTCATTCTGAATGGGGAAACCTCCTACTCAAAAATAGCCAAAATTCAAACTCACCAAAGCAGGGTTGGGGACTCAGTCTGCAGAAGTACCCTAAGAGGGCATTCCAATCTAAAGGAAGACAATCAAACTGCCAGACTACCTGCTCTAAAAGAAAGTCTTCTTGGGACCCCTTTTATAACCTGTGGCCAGTTCTAATCAGATGGAGGACCCAGCCAACACGTAGTCAGGGTAATAACCTAGACCTGGAGGTGACAATGTCCGGGAGGTGCCCAGCTGATCCTTATCAGCCTCTAGCAAGCTTCTGTCCTTTGTCAGGCTTTTGTGTTTCTGGCAGGGGGTTTGCTGTGATTGAAGATAAGAGAAAGCCCATGTCAAAGAAACATTAAGCTAAAATGTTGATGCTACCTGAAATGTATTATACTGAAATTCATTTCATACCCAGTCACGCCCAAGACATGAAAAATTAAACTTATGAATGTATATGGAAGTGCCTCTGAAATCTGACATTTAGCAGAGATGTCCAAGTTCTCACAAGAGGCAGTCTGATGGGGATGCTTAAACTGTCTTGAGCCTGTCTAGAAGTCACAGTCAGAAATGCAGAGAAAAGAAAGCAATTCCTGTATTCTCTGCTTGGTTCATCTACTTTCAACATAAGAAACCTGCTGACCAAGCTATTTACCCAGAGAAGAAAAACCTGTCTTTGATTCCATTAACAAGGAAGTGCCTTAGTCACTTAAAGAAATGCTTTGGGAAAAGTGTGTGCTACTGGCCTTGAAGTCCAGTAAGGGGGAAAAAATGTGACCTTAGCATCTAAAATACTCATTTATGGATGTGTAGAACCTCATTGGACATAGGACTATCTATGAGATCACCTTTCCTTTCTCAGGTAATAAAATGATTATTGAATTAATTTTATTTTCTCACATTTCAAGCCTGAAGATTTAAACATAGTTTTCATGAGTTTTCACAAGTTTGATCTTTTTTTTTTTTTAGGTGATCAACAAATAAAATCTAACCTGTTGCTAAAAAGTTTTTGAAACTTTTGTGATCACTTGGCATGAAAGAGGCACCACAGGTGAATACAAATTCAACATACAGCATAGTGTTATTGGTGTCTGACCTTATACTTTTCACTGGAAAAATATTAAATACAGTGAAATTCTGATTCCACTGCCAACTAGCAGCTGAGCTCTAGGTACAGGATGAAACTACTGCTGTTATACAATGGATTAATAGTAGCGTAAGGTTAAGTGTTCAGGTAGTTGACCATCATCCTCAGTGCTGCCACTTGAGTTCCCTGGATTAAGTACATATAAATTAATGGCTGGATATTTTCAAGATGCAATAATAATTATAGGCTGGATTTACATCCTTTAGAAAGCAAAGTAGGTGTCATCCATTTATCAGTATACTGAAAGCCAAGGAAGAGAATATTCCTGATTCGTTTGCCAGTCCATTTTTGTCCAACCCTGTGGCTCTTTGAACTCATGCATTTTTGCTATGGAATGGAGTGTTCCATACTACATCATATGAAATAAAGAATAATGCTTCTCTTTTTGATCTAGCTGATTAGGTAGTCATTTCCAGCTATAGCTTCACCTTTGCTCTGTTCTGTATTCCCAAATTAAATTTAAAAAGCACATATATGGGTTTAAACTGGCAGAGGGGAGATTGAAACTGGATGTTAGGAGGAAGTTCTTTCCAGTGAGGGTGGTGAGACACTGGCAGAGGTTGCCCAGGGAGGTTGTGGCTGCTCCCTCCCTGGAGGTGTTGAAGGCCAGGTTGGAGGAGGCCTTGAGTGACCTGTACTAGTGGGAGGTGTGTCATGGTAGGCCTAAACAGGCCAAATTAGGCTTGTACATGTCCTGGCTTGCCCAGGCATGTTTTTCTGCTCTCCCTNTAAATACCAAAAGCCTCTTGTTGCCTTCTGCCATAAGCAGAAAGTTGCTCCTTGCGTCCATCTAGTGAGCAAGCGGCATACTGACCGCAAAGCCTTCTCTGCCAGTTTAAATCGAGTTGAGCTAATGTATATATTTAGTAGTTATTTCCAGATCCTGTTATAACCTGTATATAGTTTCCACAATGTTGCAAAGAGCCTGTTATTATTATTAAATGGTGGTTGGGGTGATGTGAGTTCTGAATATTTAATATTAATAAACTATATATTAATATCTTTAAAATATCGTCTCACAGTAATTAATTACCCCTTACATAGCAAGGTTTCCCTGCCTATGGCAGTGGGGTTGGAACTAGATGATCCTTGAGGTCCCTTCCAACCTAAACCATTCTATGATTCTGTGATTCTGTACTCTTTAAGCCCGATATTGATTCCACTTCCCTAGTACACATTTGTCACTGAGTTCTTTTGGAGACATTGATGTTGTAGTAGTTGGTCCTGTAAGGATTATTTTGTTTTGAGGGCTCTATGACTGACAGCATGAGTAAAGCCTGGTCAGTGTTATATAAAGCCACATGTCTGGGACCACTAGTTGAAATCTTGTGTATGACATTATTTCCAACAAAACTAAAAGCAAAACCCAACCAATTAAAAAAACCCCAAAGCCAAAAACCAACCAAACCAACCAACCAACCAAAAAAATCAAACAACCCCCTCCAAAACAAACAAACAAATAAAAAAAACAAACCCCAAGATCCCCAAACAAACACAAAAAAGTTAAAATAGTTCAAATACGAATGATGATAGAACTTTTACATAAATACAGTCTTTTATTTGGTCTTCTTATTTTTAATGACTTAAATATAATAAAAGAAATAAAATAATTTAAAAAATGTTATATCCTTAACGACCTGATACCATGATTCAGTTGCTAATAGACATCATCATGACACAGCTTCTGTATGTGTTAGAATCCCTGGTAATGTACAGTTTTGCTGCTTACATACAGTGGCTTAAACAACAATAACTTAGAAAATTACTAGAGGCAGATTTTAACATCTCATGGCAGGGTTTCTATTGCTTATAGTGTATCCATCATTTAACAAGTGCAAAGGAAATATTCATTAATTCTTCAGTTAATTGATTGATTAACTTTCAAACATAGAATCCATTTCTCAGCAGCTACACACTATAACGGTATTGATCCCACGACTAAAACAATTCTGCTTGAAGCAAATAATCTTGAAATGGAATAACTGTGGGTTTTTTGTTTCTCCTGACAGTAATCTATGATCTCAGGAAAAAATGCATTAACTCTCATATCTGCTGTAACCAGGTATTTAGTTTTTTGTCATGCATTTCAAACACTGAAGAAGTTAAAGGACTGAATAGGTCATCAAAGAACATCACTCTGAGGCTGCAGAACAATCTATGAAACATTCAGTGTTATTAATAAAAAATGTATATTAACTCTTGATTAATATATCATTAAATGCCCTGGTACTGTTTTAAATAATGAATTGCTACAATCTCAGTATGTAGGTCAATATGCAATTGGGATTGGGAAGCTAATCCATCTGAGCTACTATGTGGTACCGTCTTTCTCGGGAGAAACCCTGTTTAGCAAAGAACAGTGAGGTTTGTAACTCATCCTGTATGTCGCTTTGACAATAAACATTACAGATTGTCTCAAGTTGTAAAATTAACTCCCTGATCTGGAACTGCATCTCACTAGTTTTGGGAAATTCATAGTGCTTATTTAGTTCCCTCCTTATTATAAACAGAAGAGAAAGCTCTCTGTAAAATACAGTTTGTATTTAATGATCAAAATATGGAGCTGTAAAGAGTTAACCCTCCTGGGTGGGGGGAGTGGCCAGAACTTGACCCCACATCTGCTCGACCCCCGGTGTAGTGTTTAGCCCACTCCCACTGCCTGTCTGGACCCCCCTATATAAACAGTGGAAGTGCCTGTTTCTTCCCTTCTCCCACCTCGTAGCCAGTCTGTACCACACGGTGGGCATCTTGTCAGATCCCTGCCATCCATCCAGTTGTATAGATATATTTTGTACCTTGTTATCCCTTCCCTATACCTATCTGTAACTCCCCTATTTTAAATACCTTTTATTTGTTGTTACAGTTTTTCTTTTACCTTCCAAATCGTGGCCAGACTGTTCTGTGGGTGACCCCTTCTGTCTTCTCTTTTCTCTCCCCTATCTGGAGGTGGGGGGGAGACATCCTCCTATTACTGTATTAGTTTCCCCTGAGAAGCTAAACTCTAACCAATACAGGAGCTGTTTAGTTTGATCTTTTTTGTTCATTCTCTTCTCAAATATAAAGTCAGCCACTATCCCTGTGAACTAATGTTACTTCAGAATGTAGTGAAAATCACTGATGCTTATCCATTGCCTTGTGTGGCATATTACTATGTCTTGGAAGCAGCACAAATCAGAGCTTTTCTCCAGGATGTGAAAGACAGATTTACACTGTGTGTCACCAATCCAGGAAAAAAAAAAAAGTGTGATCAGCTGAGTGAAAATATATTTACCTAATAAATATAACTTCATAGGCAGATCTTCAGTGTTATCTGCTTTACAACAAGGCTCCAAAGAATATGTGTCCCCAAACAATCAGATGTCAAGAGGAACCAAATAGATTTGATTTCACATCTTATAGTGTGATGGTTTGGGAGTTACCCCCCACCAATGAAATCCCCCAGACTAGACTCAGCTGGCTGGGAGTTAAGGACTGAAGCTATATTTACAGCTTAGCACAATTTACAAGCTTGTATATACACAATAGACAGTTATATACAAGTTAAAAGTAATACAGAAACACAAAATCCCTTCAAAACAATCAGATTGCCAGGAAGATCCTGATCCACCTTTCCCCCTTTCCCTCCCTTCAGCAATACCCAGATCAATCCTCGTATATCTCACGTGATAAATCTGGAGAGATCTGAGGTGAGATGTCAAAATGATGACAAGGAAATAAAGGGTCAGGTCGGATTAGAGTTGAGGCAGAAAACAGCCACAGAAAGCCAGAGTGAAGAGAAGCAGAACAACAACTACTGAAAACTAACTCACAAGTTAGTTCTATTGCTTTCTTATGGTAACCAATCTAGGAATTCAAATTCAAGTTTTGTAGGATACTTTAAAATATATACAAAATATTTGGGGGGAGGAATTATTCTGGTCTTCATCAGAGTGACCTGTTCTAATGGGAGGTGTCCCTGCCTATGGCAGGGGGTTGGAACTAGATGATCCTTGAGGTCCCTTCCAACCTTACCATTCTATGAGAAGTGAGCGTCTTATCTATATGTTGACTACCTGCGCTTCTCAGCAGAAGAATAAGTGATGTGGGTTACTCTTGCTGTTTTTTTCTTTCTTCTCACAGCTAAAGATTTAATTTCTCTCAGTAAAATATTCCAATTAGCCTCAAACCAGCACAAGATAACATCCTGTTTCACCTAGCTGTGCCTACAGAGACTAATAACTTTCATTGGATAAAAACTCCTCTCTCAGACTGGTTCCTTATCCAAATGGAATACATCATGGTACAGAGCATTTTCTGCTTCCCAGTACTGCTCTTTTCAAGTGTTAATTGTTGTTACTATTCTTCCTCAATAATAAAACAGAAAATCAGGTTATAAAATTCAGGCTGGAATCTTTTATAGCTTTGCCCTAGACACTAGTTTGTTCTTTAAACTGTGGAGTTTTTTTGTTTGTTTGTTGGTTTGGTTTGGTTGGTTGTTGTTTTTGAGGTCTTTGGTGGTTTTTGTTTGTTTGTTTGTTTTTAATTAGACCAAAAAGTCCTTCAGAACCCACTAGAATTCCCTCTTTACTGTCCTTATTCAGGATAGCAAATTTATGTTCCATTATTTCAGATTCAGTAAGTAGGTTGGGTTCTCTTAAATTTATGATGTCATGGTAAAATATTGTCTCCAGCCTCCAGAAGGTTCTCTGTATTTGTTTCACAGACCCTGATATTTCAATATCTGTTATTCAATGTAAATACCAAGACTAGATGTTATTCTCTCATTAACATTACCAGTGTCAAAAACAGACAAAAATTCTATCCCTGTTGTCATTGTACTCACCTTGTCACTGCACCTTGATGAATGTTGACAGAGAATTGCTTATTTGATATGACTTTCTAACAATCCCCACCCCCCAAAACAAAACAAAACAAAACTAAAAAAAAAGCCCACAAAAAAACATGAAATGGAACTGAGTTGGGGAACCATCTCATCACCTGATCTATATCCTCAGCCTTTTTTTCTGATGCAGTATAAAATAACTATATGTATTTGCGTTCTGAATCATAGAATCATAGAATGGTAAGGCTGGAAGGGACCTCAAGGATCATCCAGTTCCAACCTCCTGCCATGGGCAGGGACCCCTCCCACTAGTACAGGTCACTCACGGCCTCCTCCAACCTGGCCTTCAACACCTCCAGGGAGGGAGCAGCCACAACCTCCCTGGGCAACCTGTGCCAGTGTCTCACCACCCTCACTGCAAACAACTTCCTCCTAACATCCAGTCTAAATCTCCCCTCTGCCACTTCAAACCCATTGCCCCTTGTCCTGGCATTGCAAGACCTTGTGAAAACCTTATAAAAGGTTTTCCACTATGCCAACCATTATGACATGTATTTGCAGTTATTGCATGTATCAGAGGTTGAATGACTCAGGGATAGCTTTGGAGCAGCACAAACATGGCAAGAAATATGACAGCTGTCTTCATCCAGGCAAGGATCACGCCCCTGCTGCTAGATTTTGAATGATGTCAGTACCATACACAGTTAAACCAAACCCAGCAAAAGCTGATACTTTTCCAGGCATTTGCTCTTCTTTTCTACCTTCTTGCAGCAACTGGGATCAGTTTAACCCAGCACAGGGAAAGAAGCTTACTCACACAATGTCTTAAGAAAACCATGAATAATATCTTTGGGGAATAAACCTCCCAAAAATAAATGTTTACAAGTGCCATGTTTTTGTGCTTGTTTTTGCATTAGTCTGGCACAACAATCCCTGTATTCTCCTTCCCTTTTCCAATGGGACCAATTCCATGATTCCATAAACTTTACAGATGAGGACTTTAATTGAAATCTGAGATTCAATTCAATAGCAATGAAGAAACTTATTTAGTAATTCCTGTCATTAGTGAAGAGAGGTTCAGATTTTGGAGGGGAAGTAGCAGTTTAGAGAGATCTTCCATGTTCACGATACCTCCTGCTCTACTCTGCTCTTGAGAGACCTCACTTGGAGCACTCTGTCCAGTTCCGGTGTCCCCAGTATAAGAAGGACATGAAACATGGAGTGAGTCTAGAGGAGGGCCACAATGATGATCAGAGGGCTGGAAAACCTTCCCTATGGGGATAGGCTGAGACAGTTGGGCTGTTCAGCCTGGAGAAGAGAATGGTCCCAGAAGACCTTATAGCAGCTTTCCAGTACCTGAAGAGGGCCTACAAGAAAGGTGGGGAGAGACTATTTACAAGGACTTGTTGTGATAGGATGAGAGGCTTTAAGCTTGAGGAGTGCAGATTTAGGCTAGAGATTAGGAACAAATACTTTACAGAGAGGGTGGAGAGAACAGGTTGCCCAAGGAGATTATGGATGCCTCTGCCCTGGAGCTGTTGAAGTCCAGGTTGGATGGGACCTTGAGCAACCTGGTCTAGTGGAAGCAGTTGGAAGGTTGGAATTAGATGATCTTTAAGGTCCCTTTCCACTCAAATAATTTTGTGATTCTATGATTCTGTGGCATGTCAGAGGCAATTAAGAAACAAGTGAAGGAAGGAGATGTAAACTAGAGTTATGAATGGGGCCAAATCGACAGCACAAATGTCTTAGTTGATAAGAGTTAGTGTACCCTAAGCTCCAATAGCTCATGCTGATCCCAGTACTTTTTATTCTCTTGGAAAGAATTGTGTAGTACATTTAATGGGAAGGTAATCCTGGTCCTGAAGAAAGTTACTCAGCTGCATGTATCTGAACATATGAGAGCTCTATGACCCTAGAACCCATAAACAAGATTATGATTTTAAATCACCTATTCCTTCATATGAAAAAAACAGGATTTTTTAATGCACTTAGAAAACAAAAAGCAATGTGCATCCTCAGTTTGTGATAAAAGAGCTAGCTGCCTAGCATGGCATGCCAAGGGTAGAAAAATAATCATGATTTTTGGTCTTTTCTTTGTCATGGAAATAAAAACATACAGTATGTAGTCCAAAGGCTAATGCTGATGGAGAAGGGGATAGCTGAGGAACGATAGCTGACATCCTCTGCTTTTTCATGCACATTCAACAGCAAGCTCGTCCTTGATAGCCACAATTGTTTCTCTGGTCTTTCTGTTCTACTTTTACTCCTTTTGCTTTTCCATGGTAGCAGCAGTCAGACTTTTAATCCTTATCCCAAGGAAAATAAACTGGTTCATCTGGCTAAGGAGTCTCAGGCCAGCCCTGATGGAAGTTGCATGTTCTGTNCAGCCTCATCTTGAGCTTTTCATCACCCCAGACCCCCAGGGCCTGTTCCTCAGGGCTGCTCTCCAGGCAATTTGACATCAAAATACCATGTCTATTATTTTCTCATGTGCTACAATTGTATTTTCTTATCTCAGCCTAAGGAAATATTCTCTTGAAATCCCAGGAAAAACAAGCAAACTGAACTGACACAGAAACATCATACAGAGTGTCCAAGAGCAATTTGCTTTTTTATAACTTAGTTTTGCTTCATAACAGTTAGTATTTTTTTGTGCTCTACTGAAACAAGTATTCAGATTAAAAGGATAGAATAGCATCTATGCTTACACTAGGTTGGATGAAGTTTCGGGGTTATCAAACTTGCTTCTAGGAGATATACAGTGATAATCAGCTAACATCAAGCACAGGTGCTGAAACAGAGAATCACACATTGCAATATCTGAGGTGTTGTGCACCCAGGGCAAAATGGTGAATAGAAATGTGTACTGAAAACGCATGAGCTCATACACACACCAAGTACACTTTATCATGAAGCATTTTGACCCAGCTTCTGTAAGGGAGGCAGAATCAGCTTATAAAGAGCACGCTGAAAACACTGTGCCTTCATATTTCAGGAGTTAAGTTCCCTTTATAACACAGTGATATCTCACTCTATTCAGAAATGCTGGCTAAAAGTTGCTGCAGGCATGAGACTTAACAGGCTGTTCATAATGACTGACAAGTTCCAGCTGGAGCACAGGAAAAGGTAACGAAGCACAAAAAATAATAAGCCTTAAGTAAAGAAATAACTTCCCTTTATTGAGATTAGAATGGGTGAGGTGGTTACTGCTTTGGAACTAAAACGAGGCAGTTAATGTAAAAGAGAATCTTATGGTATTTTGTTTTTCAGTACAAGACCAAAAAGGCAATAAACATATCCATATGAATCTGTTATTTGGTCAGCCACAACTAAATGTAAATTTTGAACTTTAAAGGACTAGGAACATACATTTCTGTCAAGGGTAACTTCCGCCAAAATTAGTTCTTTCAGAATTAAGCCTGCATCTCTTCCTATCCAAATGTAACTTCACCTTTAATTCTGTGATATTTTTGCATTAAAAAGCCATTTCTTATATTTACAGTCCTTTGCAAACAAAAAGCTTTCAACTCTTATAAATCTGATGACTGCTTTTATCCTCTTCATCCAGATTTTTCTGAAGGAAGTTAATAGAGGTCATCAAGATAAATTATTACCCTGCAGAACTGGAGGACCTTTGAAGAGTAAATAAGCTGTAGAGAGAGAGATGTTACAAAGAATTCTAGCCAAATTATGGAATTGTGTTATCAGAAGACAACATTCTATGTAGCTCAGGCTTGAACCATAGCTTCACTAAAAACTTTCTGCAAAACAATGCACAGATGAACTATTTAGAAGCTTATCATGGTGCATAATTGTCGTGGTAGGCCTAAACAGGCCTCTTGGGCTTGTACATGTCCTGGCTTGTGCAGACATGTTTTTCTGCTGTTTTGGGGAGAGAGCAACCGCGGGAAAAGGGACAAAGGACCTGGCGCCACTAAGTCTGGGGTCCGGGGCCTGTCCATCACCTGTGGTTGCTAGGGGGCACATGATTGCCTTGTGCAGGGCCCGTGATCTGCCCAAAAAAGGATAAAGCAAGCCTATGGCTTCACCCAATATGGCCAAATCTTGGGTAACTGCCATTTGATTGGCTATCTTGTGTCCAAAGGTCCAATTGATCTTTGGGCTGTGTTATTAAGGAGCAGGGAACACGGGGTGCGTGCCTTCCACCATTACAGATGCCTGCTTGCATCCTGCCTGCTGCCTCCACGCATTCGCCAGCGTGATACAGTGAGACATCCTGCCTGTAAGAGCCTGCTTCCAGAGCCAGCCAGGATCAGGTCAGAGATTGTCTCCTCTTCCCCAGCGCTCAGGAGCCTGGAGAAACTTTAAAGCCTCCGGCAACTTTCAGCCCGGCAACACGGGAAACCCCGCCACGTGCTTAGGGTATTATTTTCCTGTGATATATTTTTGTGAATAAATACCAAGCCTCTTGTAATCATTGATTGCCTTCTGCCATAAGCAGAAAGCTGCTTCTCGGGTCCATCTAGTGAACAAGCGGCGTACTGGCCGCAGGTGGTACATTGACCACAAACCTCTTTTCCAGTTTGGTTTGAGTTCTGTTAATATATATATTTAACAGTTATTTCCAGATCCTGTTATGACCTGTATATTGTTTCCATAACGTTGCTAAGAGCCTGTTACTATTGTTATTATTAAATGGTGGTAGGGGGTGGTGCGAGTTCCGATTGTTTAATATTAATAAATTATATATTAATATTTTTATAATATCGTCTCGCAGTACCTAATTACCCCCTCCCCGACAATAATTGCTCCAATATAGAAAAAAAATCATTACAGCATCTAATTTATTTGTAGGTTGCTGTTGTATTATTTATGGTAGTAACTACATAGCAAAGGCCCATTTTACTAAACCTTGTAAAAATATGATTCACTATGGAATCATAGAATCATAGAATCATAGGATGGTAAGGTTGGAAGTGACCTCAAGGATCATCTAGTTCCAACCCCCTGCCATAGGCAGGGACACCTCCCACTAGTACAGATCACTCAAGGCCTCCTCCAACCTGGCCTTCAACACCTCCAGGGAGGTTGTGGAGCACAGAATCACCCAATTTGATCACATTGGGTGATTCTGTGCTCCACACCCTCCCTGGGCAACCTGTGCCAGTGTCCCACACCTCCCACTATGAACTCATTTGTGTGGTTCTGACTAATCTTGAAAGACGATATGGACACTATTGGGATATATCTTTAGGGGAAAAAAAAAAAAAGCTTTAAAATATAGTTATATGCAGTATGAAAGATGATCTATTTTTTCCTTCTCATCTTTTTTTTACTTTGAATGATGCTTGTGATTATAGAACCAAATATAGGCTACTTAACTTTTAAGACCATTCACTGACTGGTTAGTATGTCCTAATCAATGTCAAGAAGGCATCAACTCCATGAAGTTGTCCAATGGCAACAGACATCTTTATTCTTTGTTCAGGAAGGCCTAAGCCTTCATGCTTTACCCATCAGCACCTAAATGGTGTCCAAATGATTTTTGGCTAACATCATCTTCCTTCATGCTAGACTGTTTCTTTGACCTATGGTAACTGTGCTTGCATTTGAGATTGAGTTCACAGTGGCTTGCTTTCATAGTAATCCTCTACCAGAATGATCTTGATCAGCTCTGTGATAGAGAGACTCTCTATATTCTGCAGTTGTACAGTGGTATAATAATAAAACAACAACAACAACAGCAAAAAATATAAAGAAAGCTGATGGAGGTACCACAAACATGCTCAATGGAGTACATCAGGATAGCAGAGATTGCAGAAATGTTTTGCATAACATAAATAATAGAATCATAGAATCATAGAATGGTAAGGTTGGAAGGGACCTCAAGCATCATCTAGTTCCAACCCCCTGCCATAGGCAGGGACACCTCCCACTAGCACAGCTCACTCAAGGCCTCCTCCAACCTGGCCTTCAACACCTCCAGGGAGGGAGCAGCCACAAACCTCCCTGGGCAACCTGTGCCAGTGTCTCACCACCCTCACTGCAAACAACTTCCTCCTAACATCCAGTCTAAATCTCCCCGCTGCCAGTTCAAACCCATTGCCCCTTGTCCTGGCATTACAAGACCTTGTCAATAGTCCCTCCCCAGCCTTCCTGTAGGCCCCTTCAGATACTGGAAGGCTACTCTAAGGTCTCCTGGAAGCCTTCTCAGTTTGTCAAAACTGGAGAAGGAAATGTCATCAAACAATTTATAATTCTTGATGATTTTTAGTAAAGTATGTTTCACTTTTTAACATTTTTATGATTTCTACAAGCCAACACACACAGAGATGTGTGCTTCTTTTGCTTCATGCCTGCTCATTCTGTGTATGGTGTACTCCCTGTGAACAAGAAGATGTCTGGATAAGTCCATCTGCAAAATCCCTGTCTGATTTACAGCTGAACTATAGTTTTGTTCCAAACTCTGTGTAAAAACAGTGTGAAGATTAATTACTGCAGACTGAGCTGAAACTACAAGAGTCATCAAATTTCTTTTAGCTAGAAAGAGATCTTCCAGCTGCACACTTGTGATAGAAAGTGTCTTCAAAATATGAATGCATATCACTTCTGGTTTCTTTGCCTGAAACTTACCAATTGGTCTTTCAAAAGTAAAATATTCAGAGAATGCTGATCAGGAAAAATATCCCTGGAAACTCACCAAACTTAAAATACTTTTTTTTTTTTGAGAAAGAAAAAAAATCATTAAGGTCTGAAGCAAGCATTTATTTAACCTTGCTCAAAGTANATTCTATGATTCTATGTGTGCAGAATGTGTAAGCAATGGCCATACCATGTACACAGGGCCCAAACCAAAATATTAGTGAAGTAAATAATCAATGATTAGAAAATGGTTAGGCATGGCCATTAATGATGGTTATGCACATTAAGACTTCTCTTCTACTGAACAAAACACAGTAATAGAAGAGCTTCATGCAGAGAGCTAACACAGGGACCAAGGATTTCCATCTAGTGTAATTAATAAAGTCTCAGTCAAGTGCTTGATGTGTTCCAGGTACTATGAAGTGCAGCTACTTCTAATGAAATCACATTAATTTTGAAGGTATTATTTATTCAACCTATGTGCTGTGTCACAAATGTATATCCTCTGTTGAGTAGGTTTAAGATCCTTCATTTACTATTTCCTAGAGAGAGGTAAACAGCGTGGAATCAAAAATCTGCTAATTAGAATTTCTTGAGCATAATTATCTTCTGTTCTTTTTCTTACAATATTGCTGTCTGACAAAATATCTAAAACTTTTAGCATAGATGATGGATAATTGTATCCCTATTATTCGTTATACTAATTATTTCATTTCTGTTTCTACATTGCTATTAATATGTCCTTCCTGTGCTGGGATTGACAAATTGTACAAAATACTTTTTGTGATTAGAGCTGCCTACAAGAAATATTTTCAATCCAGTACATTTAAAGAATTGACTTCCAATGGCCCCTAAAGATTATTAAGCTGCATAAAGCTCCATAGGAGTCTGGCGAAAGCTACATCTTTCCTGACTTACAAAAAGGCATTATGTGCCTCTGGTGTGCTGACACTATAACAAATGAACTTTAGCTAGCCCAAAGTTCTGCAACTGATGTCCTAAAAACATCTGAAAATCTTTATACTACTTCAGCTAGCCCAAAGTTCTGCAACTGATGTCCTAAAAACATCTGAAAATCTTTATACTACTGATTTTTTGTTATTTAGACAATTTGACACAGCACTGAATTAAACATAATAGCCTTTATTGCATATTTTCTGTTTGATGGGTGGGTTGGTTTTGTGGTTGGGTTTTTTGTTTGTTTTGGATTTTTTTTTCCCCTTTTTTCCCATAAAAATAGAAAAATGGCCAGCTTGGGGCTAGTCTGCATGGAGATGATATGAAACATTAATGTGAAGCAGTGGAAGGCATGACGATACAGTCTGTAAGTTAGTTAGGTTAATGCTATCACTTCCAAACACATGAGTGCTTTTAGCTAGAAATAATCATAGAAGAGTACTGTATCTTAATTATTCTCCTCTGTTTATGAGTGTGTGTGGGTGTACAGAGAAGTTTAACTTAATTTCCAAGAACATTCTATTCCATTTAATTTCTATGCCCAGGCAAATCCTGAACTCCTTAAGAAAACCATGCAGGTCTATTTTGTCACATTTAAATTTTTTTATTTGCAAAACGAGCCTCCACTGGCAAAGAAGAGATTAAAATTCTATCCATCACAGCTAGTTTATGACGGGAATATAAATGTGTTGCTTATGTGTGCTCCTTCCAGTCCATGGAAAAGTAATGTAAAAGTTGCTATCCTGCCTGGCCTGGATTGTAGAGGTTCATTCACAAACTTACAGAGAAGACTGAGTCAGGATCTTTTACGAAATTACTTCCCCAATAAATTTGCACTTACGAGTGAACAAAATAAGTAACTGTAAACAGAATATCATAAAAATTTGTTTTTCTTTCCTCAGAAAAAAATGTTTATCTGTTTTATGTTGCATATATTTAAAATGCAAAGTGAAATGTAGCAGATTAAGAATTAGATGGATCTGCAAAACTCTAACAGTGAACCTTATGATTTAGAGAAAGCTGGCTGGCTAGCTATTGCTTTCCAATACAGTTTTGCTTTTGTAGAAAATGAAAAATAAACACATTAAAATAAAGTGGGTGAGCATGACAAGTGAAGTTGAAGCATGAATATATGCACATAACAAGATAGGCTAAAGTGTTTTTCTTGTAGACATAGAAGTGGTATTTATATCAAAATGAGGAATTTATTACTGACTTGTCGGGGTGTGTTGTCTATTATCAATTTCTATGCAAATGCCTGCATAGAAGCAAGAGTAAGTAGGATACTTGGGGATCAATCTTACTTTTACTGTATTTTGTAACAAAACTTACAGTAATTTCAACTGAATACAGGAAAATACTCTGGAAAAACAGTGGTAAAACATCCAGCATGAACAGCTGTACAACGGTCATTAGGATGAAGTAGAATCTCTAAGTTTCTAAGAAGCCTTGTTGAGAGGGCATATAAATTAGAGCTCCCAGTAGTCTCATCTTCCTTCTAAACCTTCCAAGAGAATTTTAGCAAAGCTTTTCTAGTATCTGCTAGTATCAAAAAACTCTTCATAGAGACAAGAATGACAAGAGGGAGAGTTACCGGCAGTGCTGTGAGGAAGTGGTGTACAGGCTTGATGAGGAAAGGGCCTTGAGTGAAATGAACAAAAAATCATTAAAACAGGGCATAAACAGGGTCACCTCAAGCACTTACAGGTAAGCAAGGAAGTGCCTACTAGGCACCACTGTTAAAAATAGATCAAGATAATTTCTGGGCATGTTGGTGTGCCTCTCTGAAGTGCCTGTACACCACCATACACAGTGTGGGGGATAAGCATGAGGAGTAAGAGATGTGCATGCAGTTCCAGGGCTGTGATCTCATTGGGATCATGGAGACAAAGTAGGATGGCTTACATCCCAGCATGCAATACAGGCTCCTTAGGAAGGATAGGCTGGAAACGTGAGGAATTGGAGTTTTAATGACAGTTGGAAAGCAGGTAATGAACCAGCTGAGAGCTTGTGGGTAAGGGTTCAAAAGCAGACTAGTGTGTGTGGCTGTAGTGAGTGTCTGCTATAGGCCACCTGACATGGAAGTGTATGAGGCTTTCTGCAGAAAGCTAAAAGTTGCTTCATATTTGCAGGCACTGGTCCTCCCCTCCCCATCACTCCAGTATTTGTAGGACACAGGGCATAAGCTATCCAGGAGATTCCTGGAGTGGATAACTGACCATTTCCTTCCCCAGGAGACAGAGGAGCTAACAAGACCCCCTCAATTCAAGTCTTCATTGAATAGTCAGTGAATTAATTAAACCAGTTTTGTGACAGTTGAATCTGTAAAAGAACAGTTATAGAGTATGTTAGTCATATTAGGGTACATAAATTAAACTTGGCTATGTAAAATGAAAAAGCACTGTGCAAGCAGACCACTTAAAGAGATTGGTAAATCAAAGATAGAACCAAGCTTTTCATCATCACTAAAACATGATATAAAAAAATGTTTTAAAAACCAGTACATCATTGAAAGGAATTTTTAGTTAAAAAAAAGTTGAGCTGCATTACAAAATGGAAGAGAAAATAGAAAGAAGGCTGAAAGAGAAGGAAGGTTGAAAGAAACAGATACAAAGCAGCTTCCAAGGCATTCATAGAGAACAATCAGGATCCCACTACTGTGAAAATTATTTTAGGATCCACCTCTTCAGTAGGATATTGCCCCAGTAGCTAATTTTTAAACTGATGCTATTTTGGACACAAGAAATACCAGAAGCTGTGTGAAAGCAATACCATGAGTGGTAAAAGTACAGGATCAGTAGGACTGAGAGGTATGAATTTCCCTGCTCCTCACTCCTTTAATGAGAACTTTGAAAACTAAGCCACGTATGTTAAATACCAGCTCATTCAGATGCTGAAGGTTTTGATGTTTCCTTTAGTTGTGACATCCAATTATTGCAACTACAGAGTCCTGAAACATTTATCCATAGAGCATCAACTGCCAAGAAGTCATCACCAACTTCCCAATTTAATTGATCCAAGAAAACAACACTTCTGTGTAGCAGATACAAAGAAAGAATGCAATTGAAGCCAAATAGATGTGTCAAATTTCTGTGGCATAGGATTTTGAAGAGCAATATGAGAATATTTGATTGACATGCTTCAGATAGTCTTCATGTGCCTTTTCTTATACACACAGACATATATGTGTGTAAATTCATATTTATGTGTACACATTGCTTTTGCTTTCATACTAGCACATCCCTGGAAGGTTTTATTAGCAGAGTTGTCCAGCTATAAATCTGCTTTTACTAAGGCTATTAAAGCATAGAAGAGTCTGACATACTGGAACACAGAGCCATGGTTTAAGAGCCATGAAAATCTTTAAACAAAACAATCCCACTCTGCCATTCAGCAAGGAGATATAAAAAAGCAACTAACAAACCAACAAAAAAAACCCCAAAACAGACCCAAACAAAAACAACCAACCGACCAAAATAACCAACCCCCCCCCCAAAACAACTGATCCCCAAAATCCAACAAAAAAGCTGAGTCTATTGATTTCACTAGTGCCTGCATTTCCTATTAGAGCAGCTTTCCTTTTTATTCTTTTATGCATGGTAGCCTTTTCATCTGTTATGTCAAAATCTGAACAGTAAGGACAGGAAATGTGCAAGCATCTTTGCTGATCTATGATAGCAGATCTACTCCTCTCCAGGAAAAATGTGAAATGTTAATTTCAATTTACTGAACTTATTTACTGGTGAATAAAAAACAGCAACTAAGCAGTGTTTCAAAAGCACCCTGGATAATTAACATTTAATTTAATCTCATTTTAAATCATTCATATAGATTAGTTTCTATGAGATTCATTCACCTGCCTTTATGCCAGTCATTTTAAAAATAATATTCTGCTTGTCACTCAACTCATGAATTTGTTCTGTATTCCTTTGGGAGTTATCACAGAACTGCCTTTTGAAATGCAATCTGTTATGTGAAATACATGTTCCTGATTTTAAAAAAAATAAAAAATTTAAAATCATGGTGTCAGTTTTTAGAATTGAGCCTTGCAAAACTTTTCCTGGCACCAGCGAGTCATGGGCTAGCTTTTCCAGATTTCTTGTGGTCCTGCCCACCTCACCAGAGCTCTTGCCACATAGCTGCCAGCAGCTGGCTCAAGCATATTTCCCCTCTGCTTGGTGCCATCTTTCCACCCATCATTTAGCCCTTGCTACACATAGGTCTGAACAATTTTTGTCTGGGAACAAAGCTATACATCTTGAAGAACCTCCAGGTGTTACAGACCCAGGAGACTGCTACTTCAAAAGACAAAGTGTCCTGAGTTTGTAGTGTCCTCACTAGTGCTGCTTTTCTTTGAAAAACAGATACATTGAGACTTTTATCAACTATGGTGTGCTGGTTTGAGGCTAATTGGAATATTTTAATAGAGAAAATTATATTATAGGCTGTGAAAGGAAAACACTGGTGATGTCTGCTTCACTCATAGGCTTGCTGAGATGGATAAGAATAAGAACTCCAAACATAGATAACACAGACTCTTGGGCTCAGTGTCTCGGGCTGTCTGGCTTTTGGCTTTCTCCTCTCTGCTGAGTAACCTCACTAACCACTTTCCTTCTAACGCCCTTGGCCCATCCTCCAAACTCACCTCGCTCGTAAGGCAGACCTTGGGGTAAGGTATAGGGGTGGGGAGAAGGTGGAAGGGTGGTTGGGAGCCCCTCCTGGGGTCTCTGATTTCTGGGAGGGGAGTTGTGTTTCTGTATTACCTTTAACTTGTCTATGTCTGTAACTGTTCCTGTCTATTGTGTCTATCTCTGCTTGTACATTGTGCTGAGCTGTAAATAGAGCTTCAGTCCTTAACTTCCAGCTGGCTGAGTCTAGTCTGGGGGATTTTACAAAGTGTGGGGGGTGGGTAACTCCCAAACCATCACAAATGGTTTATGGCCTGAAGTACAAAAAGTTATTCAATCATTTAAAAACTGAGAGAAGAGAAAGACACAGGCACTTGGATGCCAACAGCCATGACCAATGAACTTAGTCTCATTTTTCCAACTTCAGTTGTATTGGCTGTCAATTGAAAACTGGGCAAAGAGTGAACTGTTTGATAAATTGCCTGCAGAAAAGAAGGGACAGCTGAACAGAGCAGACTCTGGAAGCAACAGAAAAATTAAATCACAATTTGGTGGCAATTTTTCACCACTACCATTGTTAGAAACGGGAAAAAAAACCATAAACCAGCCATGTCTATACTATAAATTTTGTATGTCCAGTTTATAATATTTTAGTAATCTTTAGGTCAGGCATTGGTGAAATCTGATTCCCAGATGTCCAAAGCAAACAAAGTCTAGGTTTGCAAACTATCTGGGTATTAATTTTTGTTGTTTGGTGCTCTGGTGCTGCCTTTTTTTTTTTTTTTTTTAATAAAGAGAACTCATTTACAACAAATTAGGTTTAATCTTTAGATTTGTTACACATTCAGTAGTGAAATAATGACTTGAGTCATCAGAGATGAAGTACCCAAGTTATGACCTTCTCAGCATTATGATGACATCAATGGAGGAGCTATACTGCTCCAATCACATCATATGTAAAGCAGAATTTACTGAGTCCATAGTCCATGCTTTATAGTTTAATGGAATAGGATTTTAAGAAGCACAAATAACTTCATAACTTCCAACATTTATTTCAGGATTAAAAATGTAGATTTGACATAAAAGATCAAGAGCACAAAATTGTAGTTACCTTCAGTGAAACATACACTACTGGCTTTACATTATGGATCATTTGTTTGAATATTGCCAACTGGCCTTTATAACACTGAGGTGGATAAAATCTTTCATTGAATCAGGACTATTTCTATGTTGTAGAAGATATTTTTTCCTTCACTTTTCTCAGTAAACAGAAGCAGGAGTTTAAATAACTACCCTTACTAAAAACAGAGCTGAAAAGGACACTAGAGTGAAGTTACATCTACCTGTCATGAATACAATTGTATGAGTAAGCAGCTGAAAAGGAAACAATGCTCAGACCTGTCTTATTATAAGAAACAAGAGAAAGAAAACAGCTGATGTCCCCTCTACCTGCCCTAGTTTTGCTGGGGCTTAATCCCAGTCCAGCTGTGGGATGAAGGCCATTAGTAGTCCTGAGTCAGCCAGGACAGCTGACTCCTGTTGGCTACAGGTGTGTCCCACACCATGAGCATCACACACATGATAAAGGGATGTTTGCTGAGGAGAGTCTCCTCCTGTAGCCTTTCGTTTGGGATTTTCCACATCCTATTCCTGTTCTTGGGGACCACTTTCCTGGATATTGTGGCTGCAGCATATTTGCTGGGCTGAGTATAACTTTATATGCTTTGTATTGACACTGAGATCAGTTTGACTATTTTACTAAATCCATTTTCATCTCAATCCCTGGGTCCTCCCTGCTTTTTCCTAGGGAAGAGTCACTGGATCATAGATCAACTGCTAGAGGTTAGGGTAAATGTAGACATCATGGTAAAGCAAGAAAGGTCAATATCTGAGAAGATATGGAATGAACAGAGAGAGCAAACTTCCCAATCTGTTCTAGTGTAGGCTACATGCCATCACCCTCAACCTGCAAGTATCTGCTGCTTCTGAGCTCAGTGATATTTGCCCAATGTTTGTATCAGCAAGCCTTAGCAATGTTTTGTTTCTTAAGATTCCCCGAGGGAATATAAGAATAATAAGGTTTTAAACTCATCAGTGTCTCCGTAAGTTGTAATCCTGCTATCTGAAAACAAATCTTAGTTCAGAATCTGCCAGGCAAGAAACCAATATGTTCATAAAATGATCAGTGTAAAATAAACGAGAGCAACCTAATGATCAACAGCCAGCCTTTGTTACTGATCCTGTCACATTCCACTATCCTCTGTTCTCACTAGCTTTGGGTCTTTCTGCAGTATGCTTCATCCTGAAGTTAAATGAGACTGTTAGGAAAAATTATTTAAGAGGGCTTGATGAAAAAATAATGGATATTAAAGAATGCTGTCATAATAGGATTGATTTTGGTATCATGAAACCAAATCTCTCTCCCAAAGTGCATTCCAGTTTGAATTTTAACTGGCATGAACACTGCAGGTAGAAGCTGAAGGAACTGTTAGCAAACCACATTTGACTTCAACTGCCCAAGTGTGAAGTTAAAATGAAAAATACATATTGACAAACATGTTTTGATGGACTTGTTTTGCAGGGTAGATAGAAACATGCTAAGCCAAACACTTAAGAAAAGTAAACTCTTGCTTTTTCTGGGTTTGTGGCTGCCTATCTAAGGAATCTGTAGGATTCACATCAGCCTAAATCTTTCTGGTTATATGTAACAAGGAAACAAAACTTAAAATCACTTTCTTTTGAGAAGCCATAATCAAGAACTCTTAAAAGGTACAGCTAAGCTAAGAAAAGGAATAAACAGACAAACAGAAAATAGGCCTTAATTCTCCTAGTGCAAACTTCTCACAATTTTCTTACTCAATTTAATTCATGTGTCTAAACCAACACTCCCCAAAATACCAAATATGAGGAATAAACCATTTGCTCACCTCATTCAGTATCAAGTGAAGCTGTGATTTTTTGGGTACAACCAATTTCATGGAGTTATGTAACATAATTGCACACAGCTCTTCATTAACTGTCTCTTCCTTGAGCAAGCATGAAGATCACAGTGCCAGAAAAATGATTTAGCAATCCAAATCCAAGAGGTCCCAATAGTGACCTCTATATTTAAGATGTTGTACCCAGAAATGGGAGCATTTTGTATTTGATATTTNCAAACCCACATCATATATATAAAAGTAAGCAGATGGAGATGCAGAGGAAAGAGATGTTGAGAGCCCTTCCTGTCACTGCTGGGACATTTGAAAGGTTCATAGAATCATAGAATGGTTTAGGTTGGAAGGGACCTCGAGGATCATCCAGTTCCAACCCCCTGCCATAGGCAGGGACACCTCCCACTAGCACAACTCACTCAAGGCCTCCTCCAACCTGGCCTTGAACACGTCCAGGGAGGGAGCAGCCACAACCTCCCTGGGCAACCTGTGCCAGTGTCTCACCACCCTCACTGCAAACAACTTCCTCTTAACATCCACTCTAAATCTCCCCTCTGCCAGTTCAAACCCATTGCCCCTTGTCCTGGCATTACAAGACCTTGTCAGTAGTCCCTCCCCAGCCTTCCTGTAGCCCCTTCAGATCCTGGGAGGCTACTCTAAGGTCTCCTGGAAGCCTTCTCTTCTCCAGGCTGCAGAGCCCCAACTCTCTCAGCCTGTCCTCACAGCAGAGCTGCTGCAGCCCTCTGAGCATCTTCATGGCCTCCTCTGGACCCGCTCCAACACTTCCATGCAGAGTAAAGGTTGGCTGATGCATGAAGGGACTGAGGTGGGATTAAACACAGACCACCCTCTCTCTACTAATAGTAAGTTGTAGGCTTTGAAAAGTTCTCAGTAAAACTGAAATCTGAGCAGTAACGAGGTCAGTTTTATTTCCTCACCATTCTGTTCTCACAGATAACTAAAGTATGGGCAATTAATTTTTGAGTTATAGTGTCTAAAATTCATATGCCATGAACTCTTCTTTCCCTCCATTGCTATGCATTTCTGTCTTTTCCAGGACAGCTGGTTATACAAGTATGAGGTGAGCTCCTCAGGTAGCTGGCTGGGAAACAAGAGCTAAATTCTCACAAAGTATATTCTTAGGATTTCTTAAGATCTTAGGATCTCTTTGGAGCCAATAGCTCATGCAAATGTTTTTGGGTTTTTGTTTTTTTGGTTTTTGTTTTGTTTTGTTTTGTTTTTTTTTAATTCTATGGACAGGGAGGAAGAAGTGACTCAACTAGGATTGCCATGGAATACCTGCTCAGCTTTCCCCTGTCCTGGGAACAGCTGTTTCCTCAGGTAAGGGAATCACAACAGTGTGCTAGTCAGTTGAAAAACAAGTTCAGTTTAAATGTCTGTCCTGTTTGACCTTCATGGATGTTGTTTCTTTCCTGTAAAGTCTCCTTTCTTCCTTTTTTTTTTTTTTTTTCCCTACCCACTGACCAGAACTAGACTTTCTGTAAGATGAAATGCTCCCTACCATGGCTGGAAAGACAGAAAAAGGTACTTTATTTTGGACGAGTTGTTACTATTTGAAAATTAGACACTCTGCTATTGCCTGATGGTTCTAACTTCCTTAAATAGGAGCCTCTCTGTTGATCCTGCCATTCCTCTTAATGGCAGCATGACCTTTCTGCTGAGGAGTTTGGCTTCCCAAGCACAAATTTCTTTGACCTTCATGGGAGCCTTGACAGAATGGCTTGCAGGCATGATCAGCATACTTCACTCTTAGATATATAACAAAACATTTTTGTAGATCACTTTGTGTTTACAGCACTAAATCAAGTAGAGGAAAAAGTAAAACTAAGGATCAATTCTGAGTGAAAAATCTGAACAAGTTAAAATAAAAAAATCTTTGAATGAAAATATGCACAATAAAGCTGCTAAAGGTATATGCAACCATTTGACAATTGTGATGGTCCCCCCACTATGAAAAACCCCCCAGACTAGACTCAGCCATCTGGAAGTTAAGGACTGAAGCTCTATTTACAGCTCAGCACAATGTACAAGCAGAGATAGACACAACAGACAGGAATAGTTACAGACATAGACAAGTTAAAGGTAATACAGAAACACAATTCCCCTCCCAGAAATCAGAGACCCCAGGAGGGGCTCCCAACCACCCTTCCGCCTTCTCCCCACCCCTATACCTTACCCCAGGGCCTGTCTTATGTGCAAAGTGAGTTTGGAGGATGGACAAGGGGGATTAGAAGCAGAGTGATGAATTGGTTTATGCAGCAGAAAGGCCAGAAGACACAACAGCTCCCAGAGACACTCTCTACCTTACCTACCTTATCCTTGTTCTTATACATCTCAGCAAGCCTATGAGTGCAGCAGACATCACCA
>WBNM01046287.1:37216-64818 GCA_013399055.1 Ramphastos sulfuratus | reverse complement strand
GTGCAGCCTGGAGAAGAGAAGGCTTCCAGGAGACCTTAGAGTAGCCTTCCAGTATCTGAAGGGGGCTACAGGAAGGCTGGGGAGGGACTACTGACAAGGTCTTGCAATGACAGGACAAGGGGCAATGGGTTTGAAGTGGCAGAGGGGAGATTTAGACTGGATGTTAGGAGGAAGTTGTTTGCAGTGAGGGTGGTGAGACACTGGCACAGGTTGCCCAGGGAGGTTGTGGCTGCTCCCTCCCTGGAGGTGTTCAAGGCCAGGTTGGAGGAGGCCTTGAGTGACCTGTGCTAGTGGGAGGTGTCCCTGCCTATGGCAGGGGGTTGGAACTGGATGATCCTCGAGGTCCCTTCCAACCTTACCATTCTATGATTCTATGATTCTAAGATCGCAGTCTCCTTAAAAGTTGGTTTCCATCCTCTCTTTCAGCATCCATTCCACTGGTCAACTATTTGGAAGACAGATATCTAGAACAATGCTCCTTTCACAGAAAGAATAGTAATGTGTCCATCTTGCAAACCACTTGTAGAAAGGGAAAAATCTAGAACCGTACAAATAGCGAGGAAGATCCTGTTGGCTATCCGAGTTTTGGGAAGCAAGACCCTGAGCATATTTCAAACCATTAACTTAATGACATGAACGTAATTCTGTCTCTGGCGGCCTGATTATTAGAGCTGTTCTGGTTTGTGGGAATCATTAATTATATATAATATAATATAATATAGTATAATATAATATAATATAATATAATATAATATAATATAATATAATGTAATATAATATAATGTAATGTAATGTAATGTAATATAATATAATATATACCTTACATTATATAATACATGCAATATAATATATGACGTTATGTTATGTTATATATATTATAATATGATATATAATTATAATCAGTAATTATAAGGGAAGAAATAAAAGGTCTTCATAGTATGTTTCCACAGAACACTAGCCAACAATGATAAGCCATGGAATCACAGGAATAATGCCTGTTAGCTGATTGCTTGGACAGATCCAAGGGCAGATCTACCAAGTGCTGGTTGGTGTGTATTTGCAGGCAAGAGAGCAAAACTATGTGTTGGGCGGACCTACATGTTGGGCCACTATCTTGGCACCTTGACAGGCCAGGAAAGTGTCCTGACAGGATTCTTCTGAAGTCCAACAGAGGGAAGTGTAAAATTCTGCAACTCAGCAAGAACAGTACAGTGCACCATAGAGCCACCATACGCTGGGAGTTACTCAGTATGAAAAGTAGTTTTTTGAAAATGGCCCTGATGATCCTAATGAACACCAAATGAGTCAACAAAAGCTGTGCAGTGTGGCTGTTTGAGTTAGATTCCTACCTCAGACACAAAAAAAAATTTCAAAACAGAGAAACTTGGAGGTGGAAGCTCTGAGGCAAACATTCTAGGGCTAGGCCATAGAATGGCAACAATGGATAAGTGAATATAATTTCATTGGAGCACCAAGAGCTTTATGTCTGGAAGCACAGCTTGGACCTTCCCCTTGCTGCTTCTGCTGCTTTGCCTGTGCCTGCTGCTACCTTCCCCTGCTGCTGTTTTGGCTGCTGCTGCTTTTACTGCTTCGCCGCCGCTCGACCCCTTCCCTATCTTCCTTCAGGTTATTATATTCCTGTAGTAGTTGTATTTTTCCCTATACTCTTATATTTAGTTTAAACTATAAGAAATACAATTTTTTTTTCCTGACTTCACAAAAAAAATCCGTGTTGTGGTGAGTTTATTCTACCAGGGGAGGGATCCACCCTAACCTGGTACAGGTGACTGAGAGGGAATTAACAAATAAAAGTTCTCCTGTCTTCTCCTGCAGAAGAAATTGGGGGGAAAAATGCATATTGTAAAGAATCATAGAATAATAGAATGGTAAGGTTGGAAGGGACCTCAAGGATCATCTAGTTCCAACCCCCTGTTGGAAACTCACCAGTGTTGTGGTGAGTTTATTCTACCAGGGGGGGGATCCACCCTAACCTGGTACATGCAGTCTCAACTTATGGGGTTATTTGAAACCCAGATGGACATGGGCCTAAGCAGTCTGCTCTGCTTTGAGCAGTAGGCTGGACTGTACGATCTCCAGAACTGCCACCCAACCTCTACACTTCTGCTATTCTATGATATTAGAATACCTGTGCAAGAAAACTTGCTAAGAATGTGTTAAATACATGTATTCTGATCTTCTGGTTAGGAAGTATAACTGAAGTTCTTTAATATGGTCGTTCTGTCAAAAAGCAGTAGAACATCAAATTTGTCATATTATTCTCTACAGTGGCATCTGAATCAGGCCCTGAAGGGTTAGACACATAGAAGAACTTCAGTGAAGGTTGGTATTCTAAGGATTGGGAGTATTCAAAGATCAACAAGTGGAAAGCTCTATCTTTACAAGTAAAGAACACTTTACATGAAGTAAATTAAAAGACAGATTTTTTTTTTTTTTTTATAGGTCAGTCAATTTAATTATGAAGCAATTTTAAACCTGGAAAGCTAATTTCTGTAACATATAATAAGCATATGTAGGTTATTGCTATGAGATATTATCTTATCCTGAGATAAGTAGGATTAATGAAGCTTATTAATATGCACAAGTAGAGTAGACAGGATAAAGTATAATGGTTAAAAATGTCCTTTGTGTTAAGAGTCAAAATTAAGAAAGAAAATCAATCAGTAAAATATATATTCCAATTGTTACACAAGAAGTGTCAAGTAGTGATAGATTTTTTTTTTTTCTGTTTTTGAAGCACCTGATGCTGACCTTCCTGTCCCTTGCCTGGGATTTTTGAGAGAATAATCACAAGGCTAAAAAACCCCAACAAAACATCAAAACAGCTGTAGCCTACCCTAATGAAGGAAACTGACATTTCCATTAGGCACTTGTATGAGATGTCTTAGTTTTCCCTGAGTTATCTGGTTTAATAACCCAAGGATTTAAATATCTGATCTAAAGATCTGATTTAAAGATCCCCTGGTCTGCAATGCTGGCTATAGTTTTGGGATCTTTGATATATTTTAATGTTACCACTGAGAAATTAATAGATGCAGGTTAGTCCAATATGGATAATAGTTAAATTATGTATCAATCCACCTCTATTGGGAAGTTTGACAATCAAAATACAGATGACATAATAACCATCTCTGAGGTCATAACATCTGTACTGCAATTAATATTTTATCAAGGGTGATTTCTATCCCAATACTCAATGCACTAATCATTATCATAGAATCATGGAATCATGGAATCATAGAATGGTAAGGTTGGAAGGGACCTCAAGGATCATCTAGTTCCAACCAATGATTATAAAATCATTATAGTCATTACAATCATTACAAAATGTGAATAATTATTACATAGAATGTAGTAGGTGTAGATTGACACAGCCTGTGATATATAGAAATCAAGATAATAATTGCATTTAAGTTGTATAAAATAGTAGACAAAAAAAGATATTACTTGTTTCATTAACATGAAAAACTGAGTATTTCTCAAAGAATGAATATTGGATAGAGAAGAGGCAGATTTAGAAGCTGAAGAGGCATGAGAACAGATGATATTCTGTAGGAAAACAGTCATAGGACATTACAGAACATACCTTTGCAAAAGCTAAATGTAATAGGGATACAAATTGTGTAGAAAGAATGAGATAATTTAAAATCTCAGATTCCAGGCCTGACCTTCCAAAGGGCATTTTCTGATATATAAGATTGGCTTTGTAGTGCTCTAGGTAGAAAGTGAAATAAATATTACAACTACATATTTAGTGAAAATTAGGTAAATTAAGTTGCAGATATCTGCCAAGGTATTGAACATATTAAATGTTGTTGTTTTTTTCAGCCAGTAGAAATATCAATCTCACTGGTTTTTTGAAGGGCTATATCAAAAGACACAGCTAAAACTCCTGGGAAATAGAAATCTTTTCTTATATATCTTTCAGAATCCACTGAACAACATTTTGGTTCTGGCTTAGAATCGTGTCACAAATTATGACTGCTGATCATGATCTGTCTCTGGTTTAAAAAAATATTTGTCAAATTACAGCATGGACCAGTTTCTGTAGACCTCAGTGTCCAGGATTTTCTGTTACTTCTTATTCCTCAATGCAAACAGCCAAGTGTGATTAACATGCTTGGATTTTCAGGCCTGTGAGAGAGATCAAAGATGCTGGGAATAATGTCAAAACCAATCAGAGGTATCTTTATTCAGCTATAGCTCACAGACTGAAAGGCAAAACACCTTTAACTTGTAGAAGATCATGTCTCTGTACCAAACATAATTTATCACCTCTTTCACAGTCAGCAGATCAATGAGAGGAGAATAAAATGCAGAAACAAGGAAGAGAGCATGAGGCAAGAATTTCTCCCAAGGCTCACTCTGTGGATGTAAAAAAACCCCCAAATCATCAAACAAAATAAACCCAAAATTAAAAAGAAATGAAAGTACACTGAAATGTAAACAAACCAGCAAAAAATCCCACACATCAACACACTCAAAAAACCCCAACTCCAAACTCACAAAAAACAAAAAACTCACCAACCAAATAAAAAACCCTATTTTTTTCAGTCCTTTATCCTATCCCAGACTGTTTGAATGACAGCAGCAGAGCTGCCAGCAAAATAACTTTCAAAATACAGTGCAAGTGAAAACTGCTGTCCTATTAGCTGCCAGAGTGGCCTGCAAAGGGTTGGGTGTAGCTAGGAAAGCATTTGTATTTGTAAAACTGTTCAATCCCAGTTTGGAGGATGTGCTTTAATATATCAAAACCCTGTCCCATAGAAAACCTGCTTCATTCATGCAGTTTAAACCTAACCAGGACTGAAGTGTTTTTATAAATTTATAAATAAATTAACTGAGAATGTGAATTATATAGTCATAATCAGTATTAGCAACATGGCAGGTGAACCATGATGCTATTGCCTCAGCCTGGAGAAGAGAAGGCTTTGAGGAGAACTCATAGTAGCCTTCCAGTATCTGAAAGGGGCCTACAGGAAGGCTGTGGAGGGACTATTGACAAGGTCTTGTAATGCCTGGACAAGGGGCAATGGGTTTGAAGTGGCAGAGGGAAGATTGAGACTGGATGTTAGGAGGAAGTTGCTTGCAGTGAGGGTGGTGAGACACTGGCAAAGGTTGCCCAGGGAGGTTGTGGCTGCTCCCTCCCTGGAGGTGTTGAAGGCCAGGTTGGAGGAGGCCTTGAGTGAGCTGTGCTAGTGGGAGGTGTCCCTGCCTATGGCAGGGGGTTGGAACTGGATGATCCTTGAGATCCCTTCCAACCTTACCATTCTATGATTCTATGATTGCAAATTCTAATAAGAGCAACAAAATGTTTTCTAAATACCTTCTAGAGGGTCAATAAATCTTAATCTCTCCTTTTATCCCCAATACAGTCATATATGCATATAGTAATATGGCCTCAGAGGCCAGGAGTGTGTGGGGCACCCTGCCCACACCCCTTTGGAGATGTCAGTGTGGCAGCTGTAGCCATCCTCCCAGAGCAGAGTGAAGCCAGGGTGCAAGTTGTTTATCGCTAACGTGATGGCTGTGGGGAAACTGTAGACAGTGGCTGGGGTGTGCTGTGCTTCCAGGCACAGGCAGAACCTCTGGTGCTATTGGGTCACATCTGGCAGGGTGATAGCAGTGCCGTTGCTACACTGCTCCCCTCTTCTGTCTACCTCAGGAGAACTGCTTCACTTGTGTATGTTTAGATTACCTTTCCCCCCCCCTCCCTGAGATCTCTTAATTCCACAATTACTGTTTAATCAGAATGATAGTTCTCTTCCCCTTTAGCAGATCACCCTTGGGCAAACACCCACTCAGACAATTTGGTCATTCCACTCATGCACACTCTCACAGGCACATTCCTGCCTTGCTGGCTGCTGTTATTTTGAACTTTTTGCCAATGCTGTGCTCTGCAAGTGCTGGTAACACATTGGGATGCTAAATATCAAACAGTACCATGAAGAGCAGAGGGGACAATGGGATAGAGCTGTTATACATCTGTAATTTCTATGTTATTGTTGTATTTGCACAAATCAGTTCCTTCTTTGCAGCTGTAGAAAAGAAATGGCAAATCTCGTTACCAAAACATAGCATCTGCTTTTTGTCTATCTTGCTATGACTTTGAGTTCTTGAACAAGTATCAGTACTTAATGACAACCTTTGCATTCTGAAAGGAAGTGAGCATGTAGATTCAGGTTTTTTAAATGGATGCTTTTCTGACATTTTATAAATATTTTAGCTGCCTTAAAGGAGAACTGAAATATCACTTCTTGAAAAGAGTATAACTGCAGAGATTCAGAAAATATTTACAGCTGTACTAAAATTATAAAGGTAAAGACTACATAACACATATCACAACTCTGAGATTGCAGAAGACACGGAGCAATTATGATGCCACTACAGAGAAATGAGATAGACAAATTTGTTACTATCAAAGAGAAATTGGCAATTCCTTCCCTTTGTGCAAGCTTTAGTGGAGAATCAGTAAACACCTCAATGCTCCATGTTTTGTTAATAGCTGTATATATTTGTTGTGCTTCTGCAAAATCCCAAACTACCCAAATTAGAGGTAGCTTGATGCATGTGAACACCTGTGTAACGGGAAAGAAAAGAATCTATTAAAAGGAAATCATTATTTTTCAGGATGGTTTGGTTTTAATGACAAAAAACAGTTTTTGCTTCACTGCTCAGAATGTCTAAGTTCTTGCCCTTTTATCTTAGAAACCATTGAACTCTGAATGCAACAATGGAAGAATCTGACAGACTAAAGCAAACCTTGTGACACTGTTGATCCACTTCTTGCTTGATAAACTGAGTAATCACAATTACATAGGTGCATAAGAATAGAATGTACCTATACCTTTTAGTATATGCATGGTTAAGCAAAGTAGCCTTATAGATGTGAACTGTAGTTACTATGCATGCTAAGTGAGTAATCTCATAAATCTTACAGTGCAAAGAATGAAATGAATAAATAGTTACTGCTGGGTAACTGCACTTAAACACCATTTTATAGCTTGAAGCATTATGCTGTATTTTCCTCTAGTGGTAAGATTTTTTTCCCCCAGTTTCATACCCATTTCATTAAACTAGCATTTATTGCTATAAAACAAACAAAAGACCAAACAAACAAACAGAAAACTCAATTTATAATTGCTGACATATTAGTCTTACAATTATTACTTGCAGCCTTTTGTTTTAAATGTTATCTTTAGATTTTTGACATTATACTTGCAGTCATATTTCTAGTACCATTTTATGTGCAGCCTTTCACCTGATAGTTTGCTCTGATTGTTTTGTTTTTTTGTTTGTTTTTTTACCTTAGAAAGTAGTATTGTTATATTTCTGAATTTTAAACCCACTGAAAAGTTTCGAACTTTCCCCATATATCTTTAGTGCACCAAATTTCTTTTGTTCATCATGCAGGTGTCAGGGCAAATTGCAGGGGAAGCTGGTAGATGGATCTGTGTTGTGGTAGGCCTAAGCAGGCCAAAATAGGCTTATACATGTCCTGGCTTGCTCAGAGATGCTTTTCTGCTCCCCCTCCTTCTGTTTTGGGGAGAAGCAACCACAGAAAAGAGGACAAACAACCTGGAGCCACTGAGTCTGAGGACCCTGGCCCTTTGCATCCTGTGGTAAACAAGGTACACAGGCTCAGCTTGTGCATGCCTTGTGCCAGGCCTGTGCTCTGCCCTAAAAAGGGCAAAGCAAGCCTATGGCTTCACCTAATGTGGCCAAGCTTGGCTAACTGCCATTCTGATTGGCTGTTCTGTGTCCAAAGGTCCATTAGTCTTGGACTGTATTGATAAAAGGAGACAAGCATGTGAAACAACCTGCTCTGCCATTGTATCTGTGCTCTGCCGTTGCATTCATACTTGCTACTGCCTTATTGCATCCTAAACAGCCTGGAAACTGCCTTCCAAGAGTTCACCAGGAGCAGGCTCTAAATGCCTCCACACAATCAGCCTGCACAGCCATTGTGACACCATGCTGAGACTGCACATGGCATTGCATCCTGCCTGCACCTGAAAGCCTCCTGCCAAGATNGAGAAGGCTTCCAGGAGACCTTAGAGTAGCCTTCCAGGATCTGAAGGGGGTTCCAGGAAGGCTGGGGAGGGACTATTGACAAGGTCTTGTAATGACAGGACAAGGGGCAATGGGTTTGAACTGGCAGAGGGGAGATTGAAACTGGATGTTAGGAGGAAGTTGTTTGCAGTGAGGATGGTGAGACACTGGCACAGGTTGCCCAGGGAGGTTGTGGATCTTTGATCACATTGGGTGATTCTGTGCTCCACAACCTCCCTGGAGGTGTTGAAGGCCAGGTCGGAGGAGGCCTTGAGTGAGCTGTACTAGTGGGAGGTGTCTGTGCCTATGGCAGGGGGTTGGAACTGGATGATCCTTGAGGTCCCTTCCAACCTTACCATTCTATGATTCTGTGATTCTATGCGAAGAACCAATTATTATTAAAATTAGTGATCAGGGTGGAGAGAGTTCTGAATATTGAATAGTAATAAACAATATTATATTTTGAAAAATATCATCTCATGTTAATGAATTACCCCTCCATTAACAATCCATCCATTCACTCTATGGCATCTCTAACAGCAGAAATCTCATAGATGACTGATAATAGCCAATTGCATCTCATGTTTCTGCCAATCTGTCAGAGAAACAGGAGAAAGCACCCACAGTGCTGTCCTGCTATATTCATTGGAAGAGAGTAGCAGGAGTTCGTGGGAACCCTCCTTGTTACCCTTCTAATGAATGCAGCAAGCATTGGGAAAGCTTATATACCAGAACTTTCCTTTCTATATTTACCTAAAATTCACACCTATCAACAGATGTTAACATCTGTTGGACTTGCTTATAACTTTCTAGCACCTGCTTCTGGTAAATGCAGTTCCAGAGTATATGCTTATCTGCAGAGGAAGATCAACATGCCAGGACTTAAAGTATAACATGGGACAAGAGGAAATGGCCTCAAGTTGTACGAGGAGAGGTTTAGATTGGATATTAGGAAAAATTTATTTGCTGAAAGAGTGGTCAGATATTGGAGCAGGCTGCCCAGGGTGCCCAGTTACCATCCCTGGAGGTGTAGACATGGCACTTCAAGACATAGTTTGATGTTTTGGGTTGACAGTTGGACTTGAGGATCCTAAAAATCTTTCCCCACCAAAATGATTCTGTGATATTAAGGGAAATATTTGGGCATGGACCCTACCTAGAAGTTAATATGTTTCAGCACAATGGTTCCAAATTACCATTATAGTGGTGCTAATGTGGCTAGCAGACATATAGAGGCAGACAAAAAGAAATTACAAATTAGGTAGTTTAACATCATCTGGAAGAGTTTTTAAAACCTTGAGATGATAGTGGAAGAGATGTATGAGGAAAACATTCTGATTATAGGTTGTCAATGTGGTTCAGGAAAGGATTAAGATCATACCTGAGTAGTTTGTTGAAATACTTTGAAATGATTACCACCAAGGTAGACAAGGTGACACAGTGGGAGCTCTCACTCTGATCTTCTCAGTAAAAGCACTATGGCCACTTCAGGGAAGTCTTCTTAAGCAATGTATTTATTTTAAAATCAAAGCCATACACATGAACAAAGCCAGCAGAGATGAACACCAAGAAAAAGAAAAAAAGACAAGAAACTGTTATGGATATTGTGTTAGTAATTCACACCATGTTTAATTCCAAGATTTGCCAGACTGCTTTCACTGCTACCGTTACAGTCCATGGTGTGGACTGATCACAACTAGCCCTGTACTTCATGCCACCTCAGAAGAGAACTGAATCAGGCTCACCTCAGAGAGTCAGAGACTCCAGGGAACTAAGTGTCACTGACCCTTTTACCCTGCTGTGCTGGGTTTGTGTGTGGCAAGGTTTTGGTGGTCTAGAAAGGGACTAGTGTCATAGGCAGTAAAACACTTCCATAGGAATACCTGCTTGCAGAGAGAAATTCATCCCATTTAAGATCATGACCAGGGAAATGGCCTCACATTTTAAAAAGGTTCTAATTTATATCTCTTTCCTTTCCAAGGCAGTGATCTAGCTAGCTGGCTTGATAATGGTGTGTTTTTGTGAAAGCATAAGTTTCATAATCTTTCATAATCTTCTGCCCCATAATGAGAAGTATCTTCTTGTAGCACAAAGGCCAGCTTCTCAAAACTTTGTATATTTTAATATTTAATAAATCAAGCTTAGCCTGGAAATGTGTCCGAGACTCAGGCAGTTTAGAGTAAGCAGAAAAACAGACCTAGAAGAGTGTGCTAAAATTAAATGCATTGGTACAATCTTGGCATCAAAGTATGCATGGATTTGTAGATTATCCTCTTCAATGGGCATGAATCCTATTTTAGATACCTGCATACTTTATACATGAGGACATAGATCTCCAGTTCACAGCAAGAGAGTGTGTCTTTATTTATGGAAATTGAGGTGTTGGGGGTTATCTTATGAAATAAACCACTTAAATTCTGTACCTCATTGTCAGTATCTTCATGTGAGCCATGCATCAAAACCTGCATTATTGTTTGATATGGTCAGTGGAGTCTACATTCAGCTGAAGAATTCTGTGTCTCCTGTAGGGCAAAGTGAATAATTTTCCATACTCTTTACTGTGCTGACCAGATATTAATTGACTATTAAAGGAGATTAGGTACTGAGAGCTCCATTTAGGTGTCCCAGCACAGGCAGCACATGCCATTTAAGCTACCCTGTTATCTTCATTTTTCCATAGACCTGATAGACACAGTAATTTGAGGACCCACAGCCATGCCTTTTCTATTCAAGAGCAGCAACTAGGCACCAGAGTGGACAGCAGACTATCCTTCTATCTCAAATGGCAATAGGTACCTGTGTTTGGGCATCTTAACTGACATGTAAACAAAGGTGTCTTTACCAGATACTGGATCCCGTGCTAAACATCTACAGTCATAATCAAGGACAGACATATTTCCAAAACAAATGGATGTGAAGGAAAAGGCTACATAATCATGCAATAGTGTCCTAGTGTGTAGAAACATGTGATGTGCCATTGTGATGGTTTGGGAGTTCCCTGCCCCCCCCCACTTTGTAAAATCCCCCAGACTAGACTCAGCCAGCTGGAAGTTAAGGACTGAAGCTCTATTTACAGCTCAGCACAATGTACAAGCAGAGACAGACACAATAGACAGGAACAGTTACAGAGATAGACAAGTTAAAGGTAATACAGAAACACAACTCCCCTCCCAGAAATCAGAGACCCCAGTGTCCTGGTAGGCATAAATCCTGCCAGGCTGGTTTAAACCCTTGCTCAGTCCTCCTTCTGTTCAGGGTCCAGAAGTTGAAGTAGATTGAGCTAAGCTAAGCAAAGCCCTGAAGTTAGGAGCTCAGCACTGTGTCAGGTGTCTGGTGCAGCCCCTCAGCGTGCCTGCGTGGTTGCACGAGGCACGAAGCTTTGAATGCATTGGGCAGTACAGGAATGCTAAATGCCTATTGGCCAGTTTCACTTTCAAATTGGTCTGTTTAAGGGGGGATGCTTTAGAAGCCGTGCCTTTTTTCTACACAGCCTTTTCTACACAGCAGCCTTTTCGACACAGCTGTCCTCAGAGATCGTCTCTCTGCAGCACCCTTTAGTGGCTCATTACCTGGGAATCGCCGTGGCCACGTGTTTGCAGCTTACACTGGCTCTGCAGCAACTCGTCTGCAGCAACTCTCTCCCCCCCTCTACCTGGAATACTTTGCATTTTACTGTGGGATCATTGTCGTGAGTTTTGGAAGTGTTTTTATACGGGAAACTTACTCAGGGATCATTTATCGTGAGTACCATGTGCTGGGGTTGATGCGGAGCCTCTGCAGCACAGTTAGAAGTTCTTCCTGTTTTCGCGTTCCTATTTTCCCAAGTTCTGATTTTTTTAAACTGTTTAATTCTGTGTTAATAAATATCCTTTGTGCCAATATTTCCTGTTGACCGAAAATCCAAAGAATCCGAGGGATTTTTCCCTGAATTTGTGAATATTAATTAAAAATTAATATTCAGAGATATTAATAATAATATTCAAAACCAGGTATTAATATCTCATCACACCCAGGAGGGGCTCCCAACCACCCTTCCACCTTCTCCCCACCCCTATACCTTACCCCAAGGTTTGCCTTACACACAAGGTGAGTTTGGAGGATGGGCCAGGGGGGTTAGAAGGAAAGTGATTAGTGAGGTTACTCGGCAGAGAGGAGAAGGTAAGAGACTAGACAGCCCCAGAGTGTCTGTGCCCGAGTGTCTTATCTTTGTTTTGTATTCTTTTCTTAAACATCTCAGCAAGCCTATGAGTGAAGCTGACATCACCATTGTTTCCTTTTCACAGCCTATAGTATAATTTTCTCCATTAAAAAAATTCCAATTAGCCTCAAACCAGCACAGCCAGCTGTGTGATTAAAGAGGTGAATTTCTAATTGAGTCCATCTTGGCCAGTCTGCAGCTGCTTGTAACAATATATACAGTAGTGTGGAAATTTGGCCTATGCTTTTTCGTGGTCTGTTATTTTGAATTCAGCTGCTATTTTAGCTTTGAGTATATGCAGTAGAAAGTAAGAAACAGATATATACAGCATTAGGCAAAGGCTGAAAATGTTGGTACTGTTTTTGAGGGAGTGCTGCAAAGGAGATAACAACTGAATATTCCATCAATATTTGAAAAGCTATTGTGCTGTGCATACAGTTTGAGAGGTAGCAATGAGATAAATATGCAAGAAAAGCTGTTTGTGCTTGTGATATGAAGCAGTGTAACTATAGATCCCAACCTGAGAGCATCTAAAAAGCAGGCCCAGGGGAATGCTGCAGGCAGCTAGCTGATGCAAGACTGTCAACATTCAAGGACTTTCAGGACATTTTCTTAAATGAAAAAGAGACTAGAAATTGCAAATTTACTTCTTTGAAGCTCTTCTATTTCATCTGTGGTGATTACTAGGGTGTTTTGCTTTGCTTAAAGATTTCTCTGAACTTAAAATAGCACAGACTAAATTCTTCCTCTCCTGTTTAAACTTGAAGTACTTAGATATCCTTAGAGGACAAAAATTTGGAAGGATATGCAGAAAATAAGTTCTTTTTTCTGTTTTAGTTTTAAAGCCTATGCTGGTTCAAATTTTAAAATACTGATTTTTTTTTTTATTTTGTTTTTTATAGTGTCATTTGTTTGCAAAGAATGAAAAATATTGCTGCTGGAATGTTTTCAGCTTTGGGGTTTGAGCCACTCTAAGTACCACTTTTAGAACAGCTTAGATTGCTCATTGTGCATCAAGGAAAATTCATAGCACAGAGAAGTGTGAATCTGGGTCACTTTTGCTCAGCTATGCCTCTCACATGTCTGAAGCTGAAACCCTGTTTTCAGACTGAGTATGAAGTTGTCATCTTGAGACTGCGCTTCACTTAGTCATTAACGGAAACTGAGCAGCCAGATTGTTCTCACTACTAAAATTACCTCATGTCATTTACACTACATTACATCACACATTTACACTCTTGATGTAAACTTGTAGCAGGGAGCTGAACAGGAAACACATCTGAGATTCAACTACTCAGATCAATAAATTTGGAATCCTTGTTAGCAGTGGGGTGCTTTTTTGTCCTTAACACAACCGTTCTGGCTGGGCTGTGTAGTATTTCTGGTAAGTCTCTCTGCCTCTCGTACTTGTTCATTTCGTTTGAACTGGCAGAGAGGAGATTTAGACTGGATGTTAGGAGGAAGTTGTTTGCAGTGAGGGTGGTGAGGCACTGGCACAGGTTGCCCAGGGAGGTTGTGGCTGCTCCCTCCCTGGAGGTGTTGAAGGCCAGGTTGGAGGAGGCCTTGAGTGAGCTGTACTAGTGGGAGGTGTCCCTGCCTATGGCAGGGGGTTGGAACTAGATGATCCTTGAGGTCTCCTTCCAACCTTACCATTCTATGATTCTATGATTTTCCCTCTTGATCTTTCCTTGTCAGCTGTCAAAACATGAGGTTCTAGCTAATTTTCCTGTTTTCGTAGTTACAACTGTGCATTTGCAGCAGCAGACCAATAGAAATGACACAGAAGAACATAGTTCATCTGTAATAAACATTTAATAAATAAATAAATAAATGTATTATTAGTAGTATATTATTAATATTTAATAAAAATATCAATACAGTTTATTAATATTGAACATTCAGAACTTGTGACACCCCGATCACCAATTTAATAATAATAACAGGTTCTTGCATCATTTGTGGAAAGTATATACAGGTTATAATAACAGGAATAACTCGATTAAACTGGCAGAGAAGGCTTTGCCATCAGTACCACTTGTGGTCAATACTCCACTTGCTCACTAGATGGATGCAGGAAGCTCCTTTCTGCTTATGGCAGAAGGCAATCAATGATTACAAGAGGCTTGAAGTATTTACTTACAAAAATATTATGGGACAGTACCCAAAGCTCGTGGTGAGGTTGCTGCCGGGCTGAAAGCTGCTAGAGGCTTTGGAGTTTCCCCAGGCTCCTGGGTGCTGGAGAAAGGAGGCAGACATCTCTGAGCTGGTGCTGGCTCTCTTGGCAGCAGGCTCTCAGGTGCAGGCAGGATGCAATGCCAGGTGCAGTCTGGGCACGGTGTCAGGCTGGCTGTGCAGGCCGAACGCGTGGAGGCATCAGAGCCTCAACTCAGGATCAATGAGGCAGTAAGCAGGCATAGATACAATAGCAGAGAGCACCCCTTGTGCTTCTTGCTCATCCCTTTATATCCATTCAACCCAAGACTAATGGACCTTTGGACATGAATTAGCCAATCAGGAGGGCACTTTGCCAAGCTTGACATATTAGGTGCAGCCAGGGCTTTGTCCACTTTCCCATGGCCACCACCCCCAGCACAGAAGGAGGGGGAGTAGGGGAGCATGCCTGGCAAGCCAGGACATATACAAGCCCACTTGGCCTATTTAGGCCTATCACGACATCATCTTAGTAACTGTGTTTTGCTTTTGAAAATTTTTGGTACTGTAGCCAAGTGACTTTTTCTCCTTCTTTTCACCATTTTATTTTCTTACAGATTTCTGACTCTTTTCCTTGTGCCTAAATTGGATTGATGTTTTAAAGAGCGAGTGCAGGGTTCTGCACCTGGGCTGGAACAATCCTCACTATCAATACAGACTGAGAGATACGGTGATGGAAAGTGGAAAAGGACTTGGGGATGCTGATGGACAAGAAGCTGGACATGAGCAGGCAGTGTGAACTTGCAACCCACAAGGAAAATCACATTCAGAGCTGCATCAAAAGAAGCATGGCTTCTGGTAAAGGGAAGATGATTCTGTCACTTTGCTCTGGTGAGACCTCACCTGGACTACTGTGTCCAGGTCTGGATGCTTCAATACAGGAAGGACATGGATCTGATGGGCAGGTCCAGAGGGGCACCACTAAAATGATCAGGGGGGTGAAGCAACTCTGCTATGAAGACAGGCTGAGGGAATTGGTGGTGTTTGGCCTGGAGAAGAGAAGACCCTGGGGAGACCTGATAGCAGCCTTCCAATATCTGAAGGTGGCCTGCAAGAAGGATGGAAAGAGACTGTTTACAAAGGTCTGTAGTGATGGGACAAGGGGCACTGGCTTCAAGCTAGAGAAGAGTAGATTTAGATTGGATGTCAGGAACAAGCTCTTTACCGCGAGGCTAGTAGAACACTGGAACAGGTTGCCTGGGGAGGGGGTTGGGACCCCATCCCTGGAGATATTCAAGGGGAGGCTCAACAGGGCTCTGGTCAAGCTGATCTCGTTGAGGGTTTGCATACACAAATGCAAAAGTTGAGGATGCTCCTCCTTACTGCAGATGGGGTTAGAGCAGATGACCTTTGGAGGTCCCTTCCAACCAGACCATTCTGTGATTCTGTCATTCTGTGATTTTTAAACACAGTAATTTGCATACACAAATGCAAAAGTTTATCCTCCCTAATGTCAGCATATTTTCTTCTTTGAGTTGGTTTACCAAATATATTCAAAATGTTCAGAATTCAGGCAAGAAGCATTATCCTGTTCTTATGTGAAGAATCTTGTATTAATCCATATTTTACCACCTTGAAGCATGTCCTCTTACCCAGACATAAAATATTAAATATCCTGATAAGTCAGTACTTGTTGTATAAAATATAGTGAGTTTAACATCTTGTCCTCGATTTTAAGAAATGGTCTTTTTGTGTATTCAACTCCTCATATACAAATAATTGAGCTTGAATTTCTGCATGCATAATTCATAACAGGTGCAAATATTCCTTGGGTGATTAGATAACAGCTAATATTTGTGCTCGCATTCACTTTAGGCACATGAGTTCGGGTCAGTGATTTGTGTGCAGAAAATTGCCTCAAACTGAGAAGGCAGGCAGACACATGTAAATCAGGCTTTGATTTTGCTGACCAATAGAGGGTAGATTTGTCCCTGCAAGGTGCTGGGAACTTTATCAAAAAATTGAGAACCTGCTATTGCTCCTGTGCTGGTTAGGAGTGCAGAGTGATCAGCACCTTGCAGGACTGGGAATGCTGATACCCCAAAACTGTGCTATGTGAACAGATTCACTTTCAGACTACAATTCAGAAAGCATATGTTTAACTTAGAGGGCAAGAGAAGTGTCATAGTAATAAATGGACTCACTTAAATGCTTTAAATTAAGTACCTTGGTAAATCATGACAGTTTACTAAGAGGTTTGTAATGGGGGAATAAGGCATTAGCATCAAAAAAGCACAGGACGTTCAGGAGAACTTGAAAGAAATTAACCATCCCATACTTGCTACAGAGCATTAAAGCTTTGTGTGGATGCTTTAATTTAAATGTAGCTTGGTTGTGGGTCACTATCTTAATTCTCCTTGAGCTAATGAGGAAAGGTCACTTCTGAATGAAAGAAGTCACAGAATGTTTTAATGTGCTTTAATTTTGTTTTATCTTTTCTAAGGAGAAGCAATAGGACATCTTTAGGATAAAATAGCTATTTGTAAGAAAAATACAGTTCACTGACTGCAAAATGCTTCACATGAATCTTTTCAGACTCTGGCAGGAGGCTCAGCTGAACACACCAGCCACTCTTACCCTGAGGTGCTGAACCAATGGCTCAAAGTCCCAGGAGTTGCAGTTCTAGCTGAAGACCAGCTCCCCAGCTCTGCAAGAAAGGAGAGACAGAAACCCTGTTTGAAGCCAGCATGATCAGAGTTTTGTGATCCCTGCCTCAGAGCCTAAACTGAGCTGAACTCCAAGAACACTTATTTGGATAAAAAGACAAACCAAAATAAGAGAGGGTCTATTTGCTTGGAACAGAAGCTGGAGATTGGTAATAATAATGCATCCTTAACTTTGTCTGGGTTTTTTCCCCACACTGAGTTCTGTATATCTCAGTTATATCTATGGTAGCCTAGTCTATGTAATTACAAATTCATATAAATATTTCATTTCCTATTTAATTCACATTAGTTATAGTTATAATTAGAGAACAATTACTACAGGGACTGATAACAGAAGAAAATTTAATTGTGACCAGCATAGGATTAATGTATTTGGTTGAATATTCACCAACTTGCCACAGAAGATTAAAAAAAAAGAAAAAAAAAATCCTGATGAAGAATAACCTTTAAGACACCAAACAAACCATAAAAGCAAATTGGAATAAAATGTGTGGATCAGGAAGTTAATTTAAAGTGCTGTAGTTGATCATTGTGGAAGGATGTTGAATTAGATGCATGTCATACTAATGATGGATTTTCACATATGAACCCAATGCCTCCTGGAGAATAAAAATGAAGGTTTCACAAAGAGGAGAACTGACATCTGTGCTGTGACCCTACACGGATCTCAGGCACTCACTGTGCTGCTTTGGAGCAGAGTGTTGACTTTGCAGCCTCATAAGGTTGTATTCATTCTTAACAGGCACCTAGTTGGAGATCCCCAGTGCTGCTATGCTACTGTGCAGTATAATTGAGTTTATATCCACACTATTAGGCAGGATTCTTCATGCTTAGTTAGCATATGACAGTTTTTGTTACTGCTGACTCCTTCTTTTAAGCTGTTGCTATTTTCAGGCATAATTATAAGTAAAGAAAAAATCTACTATTGATGCAAATAAAAAGTTGAAGCAATTTCACAAAACTGTATAGAACTCCATCTTGAACTCCACTAGTTGTGGAAGAAAATAAGCTGGGAGAAGAGAAAGAGGAAGAGATGTGGACTGCATAGTATAAGGCTACAGCAACACTTGTCTCTCATCAGTTAACCTCAGCAAATCTGGACTTCTGTCCAGAGAAGATGGAACCATGGAAACTCTTTAAAAACCATAGTGGAAGGAAACTAAACTCTTCATTATTAATGCAGTCTAGGCAGAACAATTCTCAGTTACAATACTAACTTCAGCACATTAACTTTTGTTTTCTTCAGTGGAGGTCTGTGGAGATCCTAATTCTAATGAGTATCTTTACATCTGTTTATACATCATGAGCAGCAGCAAGGAACACTTTTGCAATGCCACAAAAACCATTTTCTTTCCACAAGAGTTGTGCAGGGACTTTTAATATTCTCTGAAGATGTCTTGTCCTAGGAACACTGATTCTTACAGACTGGATAGATACCCTGCCCTAAAGTCTGACTTGCCCACTCCTCTGAAACTTCCACTACTTCAGATATTTCAACTGGGTTAAAGCCAAACAAGATTTTTCATCCTTGGATGCATATTTCTGGATTTTTTATTCTTAGCATTTCTGAGTTTGACATATTTCTCTTACATGAGAAATAAGCTGGACTTGTAATGACAGGAGGAGGGGCAATGGTTTTGAACTGGCAGAGGGGAGATTTAGACTGGATGTTAGGAGGAAGTTCTTTACAGTGAGGGTGGTGAGACACTGGCACAGGTTGCCCAGGGAGGTTGTGGCTGCTCCCTCCCTGGAGGTGTTGAAGGCCAGGTTGGAGGAGGCCTTGAGTGCCCTGTCCTAGTGGGAGGTGTCCCTGCCTATGGCAGGGGGTTGGAACTGGATGATCCTTGAGGTCCCTTCCAACCTTACCATTCTATGATTCTATGATAAATCAAAATTGTTATTTGTAAACCACCTAAACTCTAAGTGGTTTGGTTTTTGTAAAGCTTTATAATGCAATGAGTGTAAATAAGTACTACATCAGTGTATTGAGCTCATCAGGATGGTTGAAACACAATCTCTTCTCAAAAGATCTTTTTAAGGCCTTTTTGTGCTGCTAGAGTTGGACAAAGCAGATTTGAGTTACTTGATTGAGCAGCTGAGGATCTCACTGCAACAGAGGAGAGTTCTCATAGTGCATGTAGGCAAGACTTGTGACACACAAGCCATATCTGGCCTCAGAAGCTCAGAGGAAGAAGTTTCAAAGACAGATGGAGGACAAGAGGGAGAAAAATGAAGAAAACACATTGTGGTAACCCTGATGTATTAAATATTCATTGCTTGCAAAGAAGAATTAGAAAAGACCTGGAAGTTTTGGGTTTACTTTCTAGAAATTAAAGATTAGGATATGTGGAGCTGTGATATGTGATATCATAGATTCATAGATTGTGCTGATTATTTATTTCTTGAAGGACATGACCTTCAAGATGGATGTTCCCTCCCTGGAGGTTCATTGAATCATAGAATGCTTTGGGTTGGAAGGGACCTCAAAGATCATTCAGTTCCAACTCCCCTGCCCTGGGCATGGACACCTCTCACTAGCCCAGGGTGCTCAAGACCCCATCCAAGATGGTCTTGAACACCTCCAGGGAGGAGACATCCATGACCTCGATGGGCAACCTGTTCCAGGATCTCACCACTCTCACCGTAAAGAATTTCTTCCTAATATCCAATCTAAATTTCATCTCTTCAAGCTTCTAGGTTGGATGAGGCCTTGAGCAACCTGGTGTAGTGGAAAGTGGCTCTGCCCATGGCAGGGGGGTTGGAACTAGATGATCTTCAAGGTCCCTTCCAACCCGAAACAGTTATGATGAGATGAGGCTTGACAAGGCTTTGGGCAAGGTGATCTAGTTGAGGATGTCCCTGCTGACTGCAGGGGGTAGGAGCTGGACTGGATGACCTTTGGAGGTTCCTTCCAACCTGGACCATTCTATGATTCCATGACACAAGAAGGACATGGAATTGTTGGAGTGAGTCCAGAGGAGGCCACAAAGATGCTCAGAGGGCTGCAGCAACTCTGCTATCATAGCTCCACTATGATATGTGGAACTTTTCCTTACCAGTGTGAAATTATTATGTGCTTCTTAGAAACCTGTGTCGTGTTTGGGACAGCAAGTGTTTTGATACTCCTTCTATTCACTTCTAAAGCAGGATTTTGCATAAAGGACAGTCTTGTAGAAAGGAATCCTGCTGTTTGAGTGTGTCACTAGCAAAACACACTTGGTATATATGTATATAGATATTCCAGAATAATAACCCTTACATGAGTGTTTTTATTTGTTACACACCTAAAAATTTTCTTTTCCCCTTGTGACTCAGAGGTGTAGCTAGGTTATCTCAAGGCACTATGTAGGCTCTGACATACAGTGGAGAGAGAATATATGCATGAAGGACAAAGGGTAAAACTTCTGTCAAGCCACAGAACCATACAATGTGAGTAATCTATGTTGATTACCAACTTGAATTTGACGGGTTATAAAATACACAACTAGAAACCCATGATTACTGTTTCATTGGGGTTTTTTCATGGTTTGTTGTCGTTCTGATCTTTACCATAATGTATTTAATCTATTCATTATTATTACTCAATAGCGGCAAAATATAACATAGTGATTCTCCTACAAAGAATATAGTAAAGCAGGTAAAAAAAATCCACTTCTACTAGACTGGCAACAAATACACACTACAGAGGAAAAAGTACTCAGACCAAACAACTATGATTCAAGAATGGCATTATGCTATGTGTTATGTGCATGTAGAAGTCTTCCTGAAAGAAAACTCAGTAAGATGAATAGAGTCTCCTTTGGAATTTTTACTTCTGCTGTGCCTGCCATTTGTATATGGCAAAAATATGACTGACTAATATGAAATGAATTTCATCTATTAGCTTAATTTCCCATACACATTTGAAGATCTTGTTTGTGTGTGTGATGGGAAGGGACCAGAGTTCAGGTGACTTGAAAGGAACACCTTTAATCTTTCTGTCAAAATGTTCAAACCACCATGTATTTTAACTTTGGAAACAGCTGACAACATTTTTTTTTTGTTTCCTTCAGAATGGCAAAGGCTTGGCTTTTGAAGCTGCTGACCTGACACTTCATAACAGTAGGAGTTCCCCTCTACTGTTTCCTATGAACTATCTGAGTAGTTTGGAATCAGTTACTTCAAGTCTCTGTGCCTTGGCCTCTCTGCATTGTTCTACAAGCTTGACTATGACCTGCATTATTTAAAGTGTTATAGATTGTCGGAGTCAGCGCCCTGGAATCAAGACAGGATACCAACCTGATTTTAGGTCTTGCCCCGTTTATTGCGTCTGAACGTGCATTTATATACCCTTCTAACAGACTCTCCAGGCCAGCACATTACAAAAGCAATTGGTCCAAATCAGTTAAAGTACAAGCTGTTGCCCCCACCAGCTGGCTCAAATAGCCCAGATGCAAACTCTCATGGAATGCTCTAATTGGTGTCAGAATGGCCTTTGTTTTTTTGTTCTGATCTTCCCTTGTTTCTGATTCCTCCAGGGGCCACTTGCAGGTGGTGTCCTTGACCCCAGGCAGGCTGAGAAAGCTTCAGCTTACAGTTTTGCAGTTAGCAAACTTGGTTAGTTAACTTGGATTTGCTCACATATCCAGCTAATACAGAATATTTCTCTACAATAGATAGGAGGAGTTAATTCGTTTTTGTTATATTTAGCAACAGAATGGCCTAGTATCCAAAAGCAGTAAGAAAATCTGATGATGAAGAGAAACTTCTATTTTTCCTTATCTGTATTGGCTCCTGGTGAATTCAGTAGTAAAGTACAGACTGGCAAGCAGGTGAAAAAACTCCCCAAAAAGCATTTTGGGCAGCATGCAGTGTATGAGACACTGAAATACGGTGCTGTGTGGCAGAATTTTGTCACTGAACAGCCTGGTCACACAGTATACACAGATGCATCAATCGAAGGGGATCCAGAGAATGCAAACTGGTAAGAGAAAAGGCATTTAACTTAATTTGGACAGCTCAGAAGTAAGGTAAATGTTCTTAATCATGAACATTTCTGTTGCCTCTTTTAGAGTAAATATTACATTTTAATGTATAGCTTCAGCTTTGATTCTGTTGAAGAAAATGGAAATTTTATCACAATCTTAATGGATCTTTAATAAATTAATCTTAAAATTGCTTACATGTTAGAAATCAAAGACTTGATTCAACAGCTCTTAATTTTTTGAGTAACTCATAAAAGTAAACATATTAATGCCAATGTGATTATTTCCTGTATAAGAGCTGTGGATAGCATTATTAAAGTGTCTAAAACAAGTGAAAAATTATTTCCCACCATTTTCTGTCAAGTCTCAATATCTCAACCGAGGATCTTATTAGGGTTTAATCTCCCTGTCTTTATGTTTAAATGCATTTCAAAATATGTCTCTATCTGCAGCATTAAACCTTACAGCACTACAACTTGGTATCACAGTCATGCCATTTATTTTCTGCTACTCATATGAATATGTGATCCTTTTGTCCTCATAGCTATTTTCAGAAAAGCATTATGCATATGGATTAGCCTTGGAATTCAATCTGATGACCCTTTACAAAAGCCTTGAGGATTCCTCTGCCTGAACTCTTTTCTGTAAGGATGTCAGAGTGTGAATTAAATGTTCTAATTTGTTTTAATAGCTGTAAAAATCTGAATGGAAGCAGACTTTGTACTGTTTTTATGAGTAATGTGGGAAAGTAGCCAAAGAGAGTTCTAAAAGGTTAGAATGACTTTGACAGTTGTCATGGTAGGCCTAAGCAGGCCAAAATAGGCTTGTACATGCCCTGGCTTGCCCAGGCATGTTTTTCTGCTCTCCCTCCTTCTGTGTTGGGGAGAGCAACCAAAGGAAAGAGGACAAAGACTCTGGAGCCACTAAGTCTGGGGTCTGTGGCCTGCCCAGACCCTGCAGTAAACAAGGTACACAGGGTTGCCTTGTGCAAGGCTGTGCTCTGCCCTAAAAAGGGTAAAGCAAGCCTATGGCTTCACCTGATATGGTCAGGCTTGGCTAACTGCCATTTGATTGGCTATCCTGTGTCCAAAGGCACATTAGTCTGGGGCTGTATGGATAAAAGGAGATGAGCAGGGAGCACAGCCTGCACTCTGCCATTACAAGGTGTGGCTGCTATTACACCTGTGCTCCACTATTGTATCTGCTCTATCCGTGCCCAGACTGCACATGGCATTGCATCCTGTCTGCACCTAGAAGCCTCCTGCCCAGAGGGAAGCCCTGCAGATAACACAGATCATCCAGAGAGCCAGGACCAGGTCAGAGCTTGTCTGCCTCCTTTCCCCAGCACCCAGAAGCCTGGGGACACTCCAAAGCCTCTAACAGCTACTGACAGCAACCCTGCCACGAGCTTTGGGTACTGTCAGTTAATATTGTTGTGAGTAGATACCAAAAGCCTCTTGGAATCATTAATTGCCTTCTAACCAGAAAGGAGCAGAAAGCTCTTTGTGTCCATCCAGTGGCACACTGACCGCAAAGCCTTCTCTGCCAGTTCAATCAAGTTCAATTAATGTATATATTCACTGGTTATTCCTAGATCCTCTTATAACCTGTATATAGTTTCCATAATGATGCAAGAACCTGTTATTATTATTAAATTGGTGATTGGGGTGAGGCGAGTTCAGAATGTTTAATATTAATAAACTATATTAATATTTTAAAAATATCATCTTGCAGTAATTAATTACCCCTTGGACTACAATAGTGTTGATGCCTAATCATTGCATAGAATATTAATTTGACAGGTGCTTTGTAAAGTCCTTTTTTATGGGAGGTAGTGACTTACTAGAAGGAAAAGGTATTTCAGAGTCTCAGACTGAATCATTTCACTGTTTATAATTCCTTACCATTGGTTTTCAAAGGCAATGATTACATTTCATTGTAATATTTTGCAAACAGTAGCTTGCTAGATATTTTACAAGATATATATGCCAGTGTGCATAAACACTAAACCGTGACTGAAATAATTTTGATTATGATTTAATTTGACATGTTGGGAGCCTTGCCTTAACATGTGTTACTGTGCAATCATTTAACCTGCAGTAAAACCTTGACTATACAACAGAACTTAGGCATTGGTGCAATTATTTTATTTTGGCTTTGGTGACAAATTAAAACTGACAAAGGAGAAAGAAAATTAACAAACTTTGAAATGGAAGCTTGTACAGTCTAATGGATTAATCTCAAAATTCACCTGCCATCTTTCTGTTTCTGTAATAATCCTGATAATGAAGTAAGATGACCAAAGAGGATTTCCACAGGGTATAAGCATGATGGAATGTTTAGGAATCATAGAATCATAAAATCATAGAATGGTAAGGTTGGAAGGGACCTCAAGGATCATCTAGTTCCAACCCCCTGCCATAAGCAGGGACACCTCCCACTAGCACAGGTCACTCAAGGCCTCCTCCAACCTGGTCTTCAACACCTCCAGGGAGGGAGCAGCCACAACCTCCCTGGGCAACCTGTGCCAGTGTCTCACCACCCTCACTGCAAACAACTTCCTCCTAACATCCAGTCTAAATCTCCCCTCTGCCACTTCAAACCCATTGCCCCTTGTCCTGGCATTACAAGACCTTGTCAATAGTCCCTCCCCAGCCTTCCTGTAGCCCCCTTCAGATACTGGAAGGCTACTTTAAGGTGTCCTGGAAGCCTTCTCTTCTTTATGCTGCAGAGCCCCAACTCTTGTAACCTGTCCTCACAGGAGAGCTGCTCCCGCCCTCTGAGCATCTCATGGCCTCCTCTGGACCCACTCCAAAAGAATCTACCAATCTTTCTTATGTTACCTCATTTAAAAGGCACAGTTTAGCCACAAGTATTTACTTGAGTTAAAATGCAGTCTACAAAGACTCACGACAGTCATAGGTTTCTAAATGTTAATTACTTAAGAATTATGTGATTTATTGAATAAAATCACTGCTCTGTAGCACAGGCTCTAGCTTACATTAGCTAATAGCTACATNCCATTCTATGATTCTATGTTTCTCATTTTCTAATTTACTCCTGCAAGTCTGTAATTCCATCATGATTCCAGTCCTTTAGACTGCAGTGCAGCAGTACTTGATTGTGCAGTGCTCAGGCATTCAGTCAGAGGCTTTTTTCTTGACATTCACTTAATGCGGTTTTAAAAAAAATAGTTTAATTATCTTCTGGAAAATATGCTGATTCAATATATAGACACATTCATGTAGATTACAGTTATATAATTGGCTTTCTAAACAGGTTTAGGAAAAAATAACTTCATGAGCAATGAAGGAGTAAAAACAAGGATAAGCTCTCAAATAGAAAAGGAAACAGTAAGAAGTTGCAGGTTGCCCAACAAATTCCAGCTAAGTGTTGAATGCTGTTATATTTCCACAAGATGAACAGTGCAGATTTGCACATGGCTTGGTCAAGTTGTAATTTTGAATGTAGATACAAATATGCTGATCACAGGAGAGACAGGTTTCTTCTCCCCAGTAACAAGTGCTGGAAAGAGAGGAAATGACTTCAAATTGTACTGAGAGAGGTTTAGGTTCTATATGAAAAGAAAGGGTTCTCAAACACTGAAACAGGCTCCCCAGGGAGGTGCTTGGATCCCCAGCCCTGAAAATGTTTCAAAGAGGCAGAGATGTAGTACTGAGGGACAAGGTTTAGCACCAGTCTTGGTAAAATTGGGCAATAGTTGGAGCTGATGATTTTAAAGGTCTTATCCAAACAAAATGATTCTGTTATTCTATGATTCTTCACACTTTACACATTGATATCACATCATTACTGTGTAGTGGCATCCAGCAAGTTGATTTGTTTGCCATCAGTGTATCATATTTTAATGTAATTTTATTGGTAACCCTGAAGTAAAATAATTTACACTTTTCCTTATATTGTCTGCTTTTTTAAAAAACTTTTTTTTTTTTTTTCCTCATTTAAGCAGTAGATTAATTGATTAATTGATCTCCTGTGCTGGTTTGAGGCTAACTGGAATCTTTTAATGAGGAAAAATAGATTATAGGCTGTGAAAAGAAAAACAATGGTGATGTCTACTTCACTCATAGGTTTGCTGAGATGTATAGAAGGACACAAACATAGATAAGACAGTCTGTTGGAGTCTGTCAGTGTCTGTGTTTTTCTCCCTGAGCTTCTGGCATCCTGCTTGGATCTGTGTAACCCAACAAATCACTTTACTTCAAACCCCATTGCCAATGCTCCCAACTCACCTTGCACTTAAGGCAGACCCTGGGATAAGAGAGAGGGGTGGAAAGAAGGTGGAAGGGTGGTTGGGAGCCCCTCCTGGGGACTCTGATTTCTGGGAGGGGAGTTGTGTTTCTGTATTACCTTTAACTTGCCTATTTCAGTATGTATCTGTAAATATTTGTAATATTGTAAATATCTGCTTGTATATTGTGCTGAGCTGTGAATATAAAGCTTCATTCCTTACCTTCCAGCTGGCTGAGTCTAGTCTGGGTGAATTCATTGTGTGTGGGGGTGGGTAGCTCCCAAACCGTCACATCTCCCTATGCCATTTTATAATCATAAAGGCTCTTACTTTGGGGTTGGTTATTTGTTTTGTTTTTTATTTTAGTTCTTGATGAACCTCAGTATTTGACCCAAATTTCAGTGTCTGGTAATGGTAACAACCAACAGTTTTTCATTTAAAATGACAGGGCTCTGCTTTACAGCAAAGTGCACAATTTAATTACATACCAGTCTGGCAATTCATGAACAACAAAAATAAATCACACTGCTGCTTAGGCAAGACATTGTCATTTTGTTGTAATAAATATATGTTTGTTGTTGTTGTATTGGAAATAAAGAAGCAACAACTACATAAACACTAATGAGCAGTCAGGGTAGTCTGGGTAGTCAGGCAGTCAGGGTAGTCAGTATTTGAGGAGGGTGTAACTGGATTAGAAACATAGTGAGTTCAAAGATGTCATTGGTCATGGTCCTGTGAGAAGGTTGGCAGACATCTCAGATCTGATGTTTATTTTACTGGTTTAGATGCCACATTAGCCACCTAATGTACCTTAGACACACCAACAGACCTAGATTCTTTCAAAACATCTGCTCCTGAAGAGAAGAAGTTGTCTATTACCCTCACTATTGAAAAACTTGTCCGGGAAGTGAGAATCCTATGTGATGCTTGGTCTAAAAATCTTAACATTTCTGCCTTTTGCATCTCAAGAAGTCAGTTGATAGGGATGGTAGCCAGAATCTCCTCCAGAGATTAGGATCCTAAACCACCGGAATCAATATGCATAAATTCAGGTTATTTCCAGACATGTCATACATGTATTTTTCATGGATATTCTGTCTAGAGACTTTTTCATCTGCTTTAATAACGCAAATGCTTAGTTTTTTTCCTTTTATGAAAACACTTGTTTTTGATAAAATGTCAGAAGGCAGGAAGGAAGCAAGGAAGAAAGAAAGAAAGAAAGAAAGAAAGAAAGAAAGAAA